>JAQZBX010028997.1:0-13970 GCA_029593785.1 Cabassous unicinctus
TCCTTGTTGTGTCTCTCATTGTGTTTCTTTGTTGTGTCTCTTCATTGCATCAGCTTGCTGTCTTGCTTGTCTTCTTTAGGAGGCACCAGGAACTGAACCTGATACCTTCATGTGGTAGGTGGGTGCCCAACTGCTTGAGCCACATCTGCTTCCCTGTTCTTTCCTCTTAAACCCTCATTTCAGACCCCATCCCCAACTCATTTTTGCCTGGTTAATGCCTTCTCTTTCTTCAGATCTCAATCTAAAACCTTCCCTGGCCTAGACCAGATTTGATTCCCTTTGCAGTCAGGTCCCATAAAAACCTGTGTTTCCACTAATATAATATAACATGGATCACAAGTGAAGTTACTTGTTTAATGTTTGTTTTCTCTGCTAGATTATCAACTCCATGAGGGCGGAGATCCTGTTAGGGATCTCCAAGACCCTGATACATACTAGATGCTCAATACATAATTGTTGATGTGAGTTGTTAAATTTTAGTGATGATGCACACATGCATATTTGGAGTATGCTCGGTGTTTAGGATATAAGCATGGGGAAGTGGGAAGACTGGGTGGCATCCAACGTCAAGGTATTTTTACAGCAGATTTTTTTATATTGAAAACTTCACACATAGAGGGAGTCAGAGGGCAGAGTGGAGACTGAAAGATTCACAGTTGAACAGCTAGGAATTTTGTCTGCGAATCTCTTTATGTAGCTTTTGATAAATAGCAGACAGAACCGAAAAACCAGTGTCAGTGTAACCCCTGCACATCTCTGTTGGGTATAAAAAGAAGGAAACAGAAAGTATTTGAACCCTGGCCATTGTCCAGTGTGGCCAGGACCTCAGATAAGTCATTTTATGTGCTTAGTATTTCCCTTCCACTTTAGTGAAAATCAAGAAGTAGACACTGCATTTGTGGTGGAGATAGCTGTCCTCTTTTTATACTGAGAGGGTAAAGTATACAGTCTATCTTTACATGTAACAGAACAGAACACAGGAACAAACTTCTTGATTCTAAAGCAGAGATTTACAAAATGGAATGGATACGAGAACCAAGGAGGGAAGGAAGCAGTGGCATTTGGTTTGATATATAGGTAATATTTACATAATATTACCTAAAGAGAGAAATGTATGTCTGTATGTGTATAATACAAAGAAGAGAAAAACAAAGCAATTATCACAAAATGCTATCAATTGGTGAAACTAAGTGAAGGCTATATGGGTATTTTTTTACTATTTCTGTAATTTCATTCTATAGATTCGAAATTTTGCAATTAAAAATATCATCATGGGGAGTAGATGTGGTTCAATTGGTTGAGTGCTTTCTTCTGTGTGGGAAGTCCCGGGTTCGTTCCCGGTGCCTCCTAAAATAAAAAAATAAGCAATAAACAACAACAACAACAAGCAAAACAAATGAAAAAACGAACTCAGGGGAGCCGATGTGGCTCAGTGGTTGAGCACTGGCTTCCCACATACAAGGTCCTGTGTTCAATACCTGGTCCCCAATACCTTAAAAAAAAAATCATCATGCTTAATAAAGGTAAATCTCTATTTTAAGAATATTATATTTAGTCCATCTAGGGACTTGTAGAAGTTTCATCTACTGACCTGCACATTCCTCTCCCCAAGATTCTGGCCCTCCACCCAGTAGAATGCACAAAAATGCCTGCTGGAGGGGATATACATTAACCCTTTCTTCTCCCCACCCTTTCTCTATATCTGGCTAGTCCAGCTAAGAGCTGCTGTAAAGGTAATGACACTGGAGCCAGTTTTGTTTTTTTTTTTACCTCAGTAGGTTATGCACCTTCATTGTCTTAAAGATTTTTACATGATTCGAAGTTTTAGATAGAATCTTTCTTAGAAAGTTGAACAGAAAAAGCTTCCCAATGTCCTTTGGATTATAAATATGTAGAAATGCTGAACAGTGATAATTTGGAGTCTCAGGAATAAGTATTACATCTCTCTTTCGTCCCTCTTGTGATTTGACTGTTTTGAAGCTGGCACATAGCTTTTGTTTTGCTCTGCTTTGTTTTCTTTTCTGTCTCCTGAAAGAGATATGCTCCAGATCTGCCCCACAAAGCTGCTAGTGGCAGCATTCCTGGAGGCACCCACCTCCAGGTAATGTCAGACCTCATGTGACGCCAACCACCACGGGTCCTGGAAACATTGCATCATTCCACGATGTGATTCCTTCCAAATTCAGAGCTTGCTGTTACTGTGCTGCTGCAAGCTGCAAGCCATAACCTCAGGCAGAGGCAGCTTTGCACAGGTCAGAAGCCCAGGCTAAGGAGATAGTAGAATCACCTGAGGGCTGTATTGCTCCCACCAAAATACAGTGACCTCTGGGACAGGCCACACACTTTGTTAAATATACATACAATATTACACAATTTAAGATCAGGAACCAAAGGAGTTTGGCTTTTTCACATGTGGTGCATGCTTTGTTGAGTTAGGTATTTTAGTATGTCAGGTTTGGGTTGTGTGGGCAGATATTGGAGTGCCTTGTCACTCTTGACTGGCAGAAGGAAACTGACTCTGAGTGTATACTCATATGGACAGGAATGGAACAAGAAGGCTTTAGTGGGCACTAAAAGAAGAAAAGGCCTACGTTGAAGACATTTGTAATTCATAACCACCTCAAAATAATTACAGAGGTGAAACCTTGGGGGTGGAGGGATAAGATGAACGGGACAAAAACAAAAATAACAATTTGTTGAGCTCTTCCCATGAGCCAGGCACTGTGCCAAGCAAGCTCATGGGCTAGCTAACAGCAGGACCAGTGAGCAGAGAGCCTTTACCTAGGAGTGGTCTTGGAGCGCATCCTAAAGGATTCCCATCATGGTCTAATTGACCATTGTCCCCACTCAATACTGCTGAACTTTATTGGATCAACCTCTTACCATCCAGAGCAATTCAAATGTACCTGCATTTGGATCAGCAGTGCTTCCTGGAGACAAGCTCAGGCTCAGGAAGCATGGCTTCAGACAGTCACGTGGATCTTAGCCGTCCTGAGACTGGGATCCTGCAGGCACCCAGCCGCTGTGTCAGCCTGAGGAAAGCAAGGTACTATTCGTCCCACTCTGGTAGACCAGGAGCTCCAATCAATATAACTTCCTATATATTCATCTTCTCAATAAGTCTTCCCTCTCTCTCCCATCTATACAGCCTCACTTGCCTCACTTAGCGCTCATGGGGTGCTTGATCTTGGAGTCCTGCCTCTTCTCTATAAGCTCTTCCCCAAAATGTTTTCCCTTTTCTTCCCCCACCCCACCCCCATTTTTACTGTCACTCAATCTTTTAAAACTAAACCAGGAGTTCGGAAAGAAGATTTGCTTCTTTACTTACTCAGCTGTCGGGTTCAGGCTCCTAGCCTCCCCACCACCTAAGACTGGCTGGCTCACCACCTGCTGCCTCAGGCTTCTGGTCTCCTAGCAACCTTTTGCTCTTCCCTGTGTCAAAAGGAGTCTGAGTGGCAGAGGTGAGAACGTGAGGAAAGCTCTTTCCTTCCTAGGCCTAAAGTACAGAATTGCTGCTTCATGGTAATTAATATTTCAGAAGAAGGTATTCGCTTTCCCTGGCATATCTAGGACCCAGCCCTAAGGGTAACATAATTTGCAAGAACTGCAGGGCTGCACTTTGGAAACAGAGATTTCTAAATGAAAGATACTTAATGATACTGCACCTGGTTTGCTCTAAGGACTGCTTAAAAAAACAACAACAAAAAAAAAAACCAGTGTGTTTGAATGTGTTATACTTTTGGTACAAAAACACTTTGATTGACTTGCTCTTCACAGAGGATGCATGTGGGTTGTTCTTAGAGAATACAGCCAGAAAGTATCTTAAGATCTTGTCATTCAAGGATTATATTTTTTATAACCTGGTAAACTGAGGCCCAGAGAAGTTAAAGGACTTACCTGGTAGTCTCTCAATAAGGAAAAGATGGAGTTGGGGCTAGAATGTGTTTCCCAAGGCTCAGTTTCGTGTTTCTTCTCTACCCCGTGCTAACTTCTACAGTGAGTGTAGATTTGCACTGAGACACACTAGTCCACATCACAGTAAAGGGTCTGGGTTGCAAAAGAGTTGGATGTGTTCAGGGGTAAGGCTTGTTTTGTAGATAGAGCAGAACTAACTGAACCACATGAACTGTGCTCTTGGCTTCACTAGCAACATGTTCTTCCTGGTTGAGTTGACCAGGACAGACAACAGTGGGGAAATACAAAAACTATTTCTACCCACTAATGAGACTCGTGTTGAAAGGTTGACTCTCAGCCTGACCCTTAGTTTAGCGTTATAGGAAAGGTAATATTATCCTCTAACCACAGTGAATACGGAAAATTCTTTATCGCAAGTGACAAAAATTCAACTCTAGATTTAAACGACAAAAAGGAATTGATTGGCTCATGCAGCTAGGAATAATAACCAAGGTAACCCTGAGAATCTGAGATTTGTTGTAGGAGCCAGGGCTTGAGGATTGGAATTGGGACTCAATTCTCCATCTTTCTTTTATCTCTAGGTTTCTTCTTAAGTCTATCTCCTCCCAGGGCAGGAAGTTTTCTCTATTTGTCTAGAAAGATGTCCACAGTCTGCTCTAACTTCATATCCTGTGGCACTATGACACACACACACACCCCCCAACAAGACAGTGGTTCCTCCAATTCCAAGCTTAGAATTCTCTGAGAAGGACCCTCACCAAACCATTACCATGTCGGCAAGACTAGGGGAACCATAATTAACCAGCCCTTGTTACTGGCCCATTCCTCTGTGAGTAGGGGGTGAGGAGGGAGGATAGTTACCAAAATAAGGGGTGATGGAAAATCTTGCTTGGATGACAAAAAGACAATAGTTATTGCCGTCCACTACATCTTGTGTTTCCACAAGTGTTGGAATTTAGCACACTTTCCATGACCTCATGCTACTCCACCCTCCAGCCCCACAAGCATACATATGGAGCATTAATAAATAAATAAACTTTGATGGAATAAACATTGGCAGTTCTAGGAATTCTTGGCAAGTTAATCAGTCTTAATGGACTTGATCCATATCAGCAGACCCTGCAAGAATCTTCCAAGGACTAGAAGGCAGGACACATCTTATTACAATGAAGAGCCCTGGAAGAGAAAGCAAAAGACCTGAATTCCAGTCCTGGTTTTGTCATTTCATCTCTCTGTCTCAGTTTATTCATCTATAAAATGGGGGAATTTGGCCCAGAAGATCCCATTGATTCTAATACCTTATAGGCGCAACTCAGGTGCCAAAACAGAGTGTGTCACTGCCCCCTCTGGTGGTTAACTTAAAAGATGAAAAGAGCTCAGAGTATGTCAATTTCCAAATGAATTGAGGAACAACCTTCGCCACAGAGCCTGACAGGCACATATCCACCAAACAAGGTTAAAGGGCACAGTTACGGGGGCAGAAGAACACTGCTGCTTCATCGGTTGAAGCCCTGGAGAAGTGCAAAATAAAAGAGACCATGCGAATATTCTCACCGTCCTGATTTTGTGATAATCAGGGTAGGCTAAACATTCGCTATCCTAGAAACCATGCATGTGTCCCCAGATCTAGTTTTTCTCCCTAGGTCTGGTTTTTGGAATGCAGGTGATAAACTAAGCCTGATTTATTATATGACCATCCTGTATGGGAAATGACTGTAACTCTAGGTATATTTGGTCAACCTAAAGAGATATAGCAGGGGAGCAGATGTGGCTCAAATGGTTGGGCGTCCGTCTCCCATATGAAGGGACCTGGGTTCGAGCCCCAGGACCTCCCGATTAAAAATTAAAAAAAGAAAAACATAGAAGGTGGGCAGGTCGCCAGGCCCCGTGTGCAGGTGTGCCGCCAAGTCCCACGAGCAGGTCAGCCGCCAGGCCCCACGAGTAGGTGAGCTCCCCAGGCCCCGCACGCGAGTGTGCCATCAGACCCCATGCACGGGTGCACCGTCAGGCCCCACAAGTCATGCAGCAGGATGATGATGTAACAAGAGAGTGACACAAGGGAGAGCCAAGGCGAGACGTGCCAAAAAACCGGGAACTGAGGTGGCGCAGGCGGTAGGACACCTCTCTCCCACTTCGGAGTTTCCAAGGATCAAATCCCAGTGAAGACGGGGGAGAGGGATGAGAAGAGAGGGTGGGAAATGGACACAGAGAGTTGCCCAACGAACAGACACAAAAACAGCAAAAACAGGGGGTGGGAGTTAAAAATGGATAAAAGTAAATCAATAAATCCTTTAAAAAAAGTATAGAGGAGCAAGATATGGACTATAGTTAGTAGTAATACTTTGACGATGCTCTTTCATAATTTCTTAACAAATGTTTCACAAAAAATGCCTATTTGTGGGGGGGTGAAGTGTGGGAGCCCTGTATGATGTTATGCATGTTTGTTTTGTAAGTACACAATGTTTACTGAACACTTATTGTTTATGTATGCTCATATATGAATGATATACTTCAATAAATTGTTTTTAAATATATATAAAATAAAATAAAAGAGACCACTCCCCTGCTTAGAAAGGCTGTAGCCACCCTGATATCTATTTACCATGGCACCATCTGTCCAACAAGAAGGTGATGGAATTAGGAAAGGGACAACACACTGTGGAAGTGAAAATAGCTATGTAGTAGAGGATGAGAGAGAAAATTAGGCACATAAATGTTACTGATCAAGATCAAGTGTTCATAAGTGTTTATTGAGCATCTATTATATTCTAGTTACTGATTGCAAATTATAGCACTGGAGATAAAGCCCTGAGAGAATTCACAGTTCCAGCTCTTCTGGAGCTTATATCCTAGTAGAGAACAGAAACATTACAAAAATACAAGTATAGTCTGTGCCATAAAGTGGAAACTGGGGTGTTCTCTGAGCTCATAACAGGGGGCCCAAATGTTGCCCTCGATCTTGGGGAAGATCTCCCTGAGCAAGTGATCTTTACGCTGAGTTTTTAGAGTTCAATGCCAAGTGTATGGGGTGGTTCATACAGAGCAAATTGTGTGCAAGTAGTTTGATAGAAATAAGTTAAATTTTTTTAAAAATATTATTTAAACTGTACACCACATGGGAGGCCCTAGGAATGCAATCGTGAGTAAAATTCAGTATGATCTTGCTCTCACTGACAATAATGTATGGATGACAGAGGAAAAGGTTCAGAGCCAATGATAGCAAAGGTCTGTGGTTGCACATCAAGGGTTGTTAGGATTTTAATAGAAATGTGGAGATATAAAAGGCAAAGTCTTTCTTAATAGCCGCTGTACTTCAGGGACTTAGAACTTTCTGGATTTGGCAGTGTGTCCTCCTGCAACAGCCGAGGAAGTAAGGAAGCCTGTGTCCTAGACTGTGCTGCCACATACCCCCACCGCACAGGCTGCTTTTGGTAGATGATGAATAAATGAATTAAGTGGTTTCCCTCAGACAGCTCAGCCTATTCTGTTCAATTCATTCAGCATGTAAAGACCACATAGATATGGGGCAAGGAGCAGGGAGGAAGCCCAGTGCCAAGTCAATCCTGGCACAGAGTAGGTATTTAGTAAGTATTTTGATGAAGGCACGGTTGAATGAATAAGTGAACAAACAGCACAGGCTGAAAGTGTGTTCTACAACCAGGGGGATGAGAAGGGTAGCATGTCCCTCAGAGGCCTGAACCGATATGCCAACAATATTTTAAGACTCAAAAGAGATCATTAATTCGAGGCACAACTGCCTCTATTCTTTTTTCTTTTTTAAAAATTTTTTTATTTTTTATTTTTCAAGGAGCTTTAGATGACATAAATGTTACATAAAAAATATAGGGGACTGCGAATATTCTCGCTGTTCTGATTTTGTGATAATCAGAGCAGGCTAAACATTCGCTTTACTAGAAACCATGCATGTGTCCCCAGACCTAGCTTTTCTCCCTAGGTCTGGTTTGCAGAATGCTGGTGATAAACTAAGCCTGATTTATTACATGACCATCCAGTATGGGAAAAGAGTGTAACTTTGAGTATCTTTGGTCAACCTTGAGAGATATAGCAGGGGGATGGATGTGGCTCGGGTGGTTGGGTGTCCGTCTCCCATATGGAGGAAACTGGGTTCAATCCCCAGGACCTCCCGGTAAAAATTTAAAAAAAGAAAAATATAGAAGGTGCATGGGCCACCAGGCCCTGTGAGCCACGCAGCAAGGCTCTCTCCTTGGGAGAGCCAAGACGAACACGCCGAAAAACCAGGAAGTAAGGTGGCACAGGTGGTAGGATGACTCTCTCCCATATCGGAGTTTCCAAGGATCGAATCCCAGTGAAGACAGGAGGAGGGGGATGAGAAGAGAGGGCAGGAAATGGACACAGAAACAGCAAAAATGGGGGCGTAAAAATGGATAAAAGTAAATAAATAAGTAAATAAATCCTTAAAAAAATGTATAGGGAAGGAAGATACAGACTATAGTTGGTAGTAATACTTTGATGATGCTCTTTCATGATTTGTTAACAAATGTTTCACAACAATGCAGGGTGTTTGTGTGTGTGTGGGGGGGTGATGTGTGGGAGCCCTGTATGATGTTATGCATGTTTGTTTTGTAAGTTCACGATGTTTACTGAACACTTATAGTTTATGTATGTTCATGTATGAATGATATACTTCAATAAATTGTTTTTAAAATATTTATATAGGGGAGTCCTATACACCCCACCTCTGCCCCTCCCACATTTTCCCACATTAACAACATCCCTCATTAGTGTGGTACATTTGTTACAATTGATGAACACATATTGAAGCATTGCCACTAACCGTGGACTATAGTTTATATTGCAGTTTATGCTTTGCACTGTACCATTTTATAGGTTATGACAAAATGTACAATGGACTGTATCTGTCATTGCAATGTTTTCATTGGTCATCCTTCTCCTCCTCTGCATCCCAGGCTTGGAACCTGCCTGTCTGTCAACAGTCACTGAGGCTCTTCCATTATTCTATAGATGCAGAAATCCAGGCCCAGTTCAGGGATAACCGAAGTGAGGACCACTTAGTAGCTGTTGAGATAGAGCTGGCATTAAAATTACTCTTTCTTCCACACTTGCACCTTATTTCACAAATTCAGCACATTTCTCAAAGACTGGGAAGGAGAATATGTTGAAAATGGTAATCATTGTAAACACACTAGAGGTCTTATCATTTAAGGGAAAACTGATAATGATTCCTTTTGCAAAGTTAAGGGTTTTTCTTTGTTTGCTTTTAACTATTTCTACGTATGGACTTTCACATTGGGTTTTCTGAAAATGAGGTTGACCTTTTGGGCTGAAATTTGTGATGGAAAACAGTCTTCAGTTTCAAAAGAAAAAAAAAAAAAAATCATGACCTTATATCCTTAACAAGTCTTTGTTGTGAACAATCAAAAACAACTCCATCTAATTTAAGAATGAGAATTTACTAAAATACTGGGTATGCCACAGAATTACAAGGTTGAAGAATGAGTTCAGGGCAATGAATCAGGAACAGAGCCTGAAATAACACCATAGAACTGGTCTCCTGCAGCCTGTACTCCTTTACGCTTGCACCGGTGACACAGTGCAATAGTTAGCATTAACTTCAGCAGTAACAGAGACCGCAAAATTATATAAGATAGATGTTTACTTCTTTTTTTCACATCAAATTCTGGAAGCCCAGGGTTGATAGGTAAATTCAGTTCCTTGAAGCCCCTAGAGACACAGGTCCTTTCTATTTTGTTCCTCTCCCATGCAGGGCCTCCATTACCAAGGTTACCTCATGGTTCACTATAGTTGCTTCAGCTCCAGCCATCCTGACACCCATTCCAGCCAACAGAAAGGAGAGAGGGATGAAGCCCCAGCTATCCCTTGAGGAAGGATCCCAGAAGAGGCCAGATAACACTTCCCACTTATAACTCATTGCTCAGAACAAGACAAACCTAGCCTCAAGGAGAGTAGGTAACATCGCTTTTATTCTCAGTGGCATGTTGAAAACAAGAGGCTTTGTTACTATGGATGAAAGGAAGAAGAGGCAACCAGCAGCTTCTGTGGCACATAGCAGGCACTAGACCAAGGGTTCTTAATCTTTTTTGTTCCATGGACCCCTTTGCCAGTCAGGTGAAATGAATACTACTGTAATTTATTTATAGCACACATTCATAAGTGAAGGAAATTCTAGATTTCAGTTAGAAGTCAGAGAAAAAAATAAGTTGATTTTTTGCAACTCAAGCTCACAGACTCCCTGAAATCTTTCCACGGACCCCAAGAACCCCTGCACTGGACACTAGCTTCTATGATTACCTCTGCTGCTCCTGGTAGTTCCCAGGAACTCAATTTTTCTGCAACAGTTGCCATGGAAAGGCATTCGGGACCAGGTGTGTCTGATTGGCAGCACCAAGGTCATGTGCCCACACTCTAGTGAAAGGCATTCTGGGAAAGTGAGTGTCTGGCATAATCAGCATTTGGAGTGGGGCAGACTCCACATTCCACAATATTCATAAGGCGTGGCAGGGGTAGAAATGCTGAGTGACCTAAAAGAATGACCTTCTCCTTTTTACCACGAAGCTGATTTGAATCCTAGATATGGCCTTAAATAATTATAATTTGAGACAACACTGATTTTGCCCTTTCTTGTCCAGGCTTCCATTGTGATGCTAAATAAAAATACCGCTACAGTTTTCCTAACTTAAACAGCAGGGGCAGGTATCTTGCCCAGGATGTGAGATCCCTTAGTAAGGAGTCAAATAATAAAAACTATGGCACACAGCCCAAATCATAGGCACCTTGCTCTCCAATGAGAAAAGAAAGAGGTGCTTTTTCCTTTGGCTTAATGGAATCTATCTTTTATGTATTGTGGCAGTTTGAAGCTTTTGTGGACCCCAGAAAATCCTGTTCTTAAAGCTATGCTGTTCTTAAAGCTGTGCATGTAAACCTATTATGGATGGGACCTTTTGATTAGATTCAGTTAAGGGACCTTCCTTTTGATTAGACCACTTCAGTAGGGCATGACTCAAGGTGGATCTTAATCCTCTTACTGGAGTCCTTTAAAAACGGAGGAATAAAAAGCCACAGGCACAGAAAGAAGGCAGCATAGACAGAGAGGAACCCAGATGCTGAGAGAAAGCCACTTTCGCCAGAAGCTGAAAGCAACGAGGTCCAGTGGAGAGAGAAGAGATGAGCCGATGCCACCGCTATGCTCTGCCATGTGCCTGATCGTCCACAGCTGCAGCTCAGGGAAAAGGATCTCTTGACCATGCCTTGATCTGGGCACTTTCATGGCCTCAAAACTGTAAGCTTTTAAGCTAATAAATTCCCTTTGTAAGAGCCAACTCATTTCCGGCTTATTTCTCCCAGCAGCTTTTAGCAAACTAAAACATGGATATAGGCAATACGATTTTATTTATTTATTTATTTTTCTCTACTAGGCTTTATTTACATTAGTCCATCTAATTTTCACAATAGTCCTACAGGGCAAGGATGAATAATATTCCCATTAGTTATATAATTATTATTTTTTTATTTTATTTTTTTAATGTGGGTAAAAATCAAATTTTTCACAATACATACCAATATTTGTAAAATGATATATAAATACATATGCATACATGTGCATTTGTTTACATAAATGTTATTTTATATATATATATATATATTTTTTTTTTAAAGGTGCTTAGATTACCTAAATATTACTCAGAAATTACAGGGCTTCCCATGTTCCCCACCGCCCACACCTCCCACAACATCCCACACCACCATCCTTCATCAGTGTGGCATATCACCCGCAATGGATATACACATCCTGGGGCCTTGCCACTGAGCATGGACCACAGTTCACATCATAGACCACTTATTTAATTATAGTTTCACTATTCCATGAAGTTTTAATCCAGTCTTTTTCTTTTGTTGAAAAAAATAAGTTCTGGCATTAAAATATAAGCAAATGAATGGGCCAGACCCACAATTCTCAGAAACATTTAACTACAGGGGATAAAAGCCGCTGCCATTCACTAGAGTCCATTGCAACTTGGAAGTACCTAGTCATAACTATAATTCGCCTCGTGTTTTACAGTCTACAGAAAGCTGTCACCTACTATAGCCTATTTCATTTGAACCTCATAGTAAATCTATAAGGGAATTTAAAAGTAGCATTGTTCCTATTTTACAGGTGAAAACTAGACTCTCAGTGGATAAATGACTTCTTGAGGATTAAATAAAGAGCAAGGACTGAAAGCCAGAAGATAAAGCTCCATTTTCTTGACCTGCATTATGATGTCTCCCTTTGGCACGTAGAAGAACAAGCTGCTTAATACAAAAAGCATGCCAAGGATGCGGCGCCTTTTAAATACATATATGGATTGCATGTGCATTTGGGTTTTTATGTTTTGCTCTTTCATTATGTTTTTTTCTTCACAAATGGAAAAAACGCGTCAAGCTTTGTTTTGAACAAAAGCCAAATTTAAAGCTTTTTAAAGGAAAGTATTTGAGAGACTTCTGGTTCCAGCTATAACAAGAACTAAAAATATCTGACAATCTTCCAGCTGCGAGCTCCTAGAAATGCTGGATTGGATAAAATATAACAAATATTCTTTTTTTTTTTTAAGGAGGTATCAGGGATCGAACCCGGGACTTCGCACGTAGGAAGCAGGTGTGCATCCACTTGAGCTATATCCGGTCCCCTAAATACTATTTTAAATCATTGCTGAGGGTACAAAAAAACAAAGGAAAAATCTCAGGTGCTAGAAATGAAAGAAAAACCGAAAAATAGTAATGGAAGCTTGTGAGCTGAAACAGAGACTATCCTGGAGCAGGAAGCAATAGCAGATTCAGTAATCCAAAGAGCTTTAGTGCCCATTTGGGAACTGATGAGTACGTCTTGGGCTTGCTCAAAACAGGGGACTGGAACTGAGAACCTACTTTGTAAAGCCAGGATCCTCAAAGGGCTGCCTCCTTAGTGAAAGAGTATTTTAGAGAACAATCCACCTCCCAGTGCAGGCAGTTAACAAGAGAAATTATCCACGTAGTCCTAGATCTGTGAGAGAGAAAAGTCTCCCTGAGAATTTGATAACCAAAAAATTTAATATGCCAAAAAATTAACATAAAAATTGGCTCCAAGCTTCTGATAACCCTGTGACACCTGGCTGGAGCCAACCAAGAACTGCTCCAGAGGCTCCTGCACTCCATCCAGGCTACACTGGATTCCCACACATAAGGCTCTGTTAAAGAGGAGATAATACTTCAAAATTACAAAACACATGAGCAAATAATCTACCCTGATTGAGAGTCATAATCAGACCCCAAAAAGCATGTGTTATTTGAACAACCTACTAGAAGTAAAAAATAAGTATGTTTTAAAGACACAAAATATGACATTGAAACTTAACCAAGACCAATTCTATTATGTACCTCTACTCATAAAATGGTACCATGATTCTGTCTGTGAAAGGAGAATATCAGTGCAATACTCTCTAGGCTGCTTTCCAACTCTATATTTCTATGATTCTAAGATAACACATAATTATTTCATTACGCTTTGTCAAATGAATGCTTTCTGTAGCCAAAAGGATGGTATTCAAACTATATACGTGTGTGAGAAATGTTACAGATTATTACATTGTGTCTCCCAGCATCACTCTTCTCTGCAGCCTTAAAATCAATTTATTTATTTAGTTTACATTGAGCCATATATGTACACACCTCTTCAGGAGAAATACCTCAGAACATTTGATAAGGTAAACATGGCTTTTTAAAATTTTGATTATTTGCAATGGTTACAGAGTTGTTCGTAGTTGCACTGGGGAATGAGTGCTTTTTATGAATAGCTACTATGATTTAGGACTATGTAGCTTTCCTGTAGGTAAACCTATTACAAGAAAACATGACACATTCACGGTGAGATGGTTGTTTTATAAAAATAATCTCATAAAGATATACTTCCGATAATGAGGTTCTCTAAATCCAATCTGTTCAGTCACTAAAAGTCTGTCTGTAAGGCTGGGAGAAAATATTCACAATATATATATAAAGGACTTGTATTCAGAATATAT
>JAQZBX010028997.1:14070-27630 GCA_029593785.1 Cabassous unicinctus
AATAAATAAATAAAATATATCTTAAAAAAAAAAAACTAGGCAAAAACCTTGAACAGATATTTCACAAAAGAAGATACATGAATGGCCAATAAACATGATAATATGCTCAATATCATTAGTCATCAGGAAAAAGCAATTTAAAGCCACAGAACCATCAAAATAGCTAAAATTAAAATAACTGCCAATACCAAGTACTGGTGGGAATGTGGAACAACTTCTTACACATTGCTGGTGAGAGGGTAAAATGGCACAACCATTTTGGAAAAGTTTGACACTTTCCTATAAAGATGAGCAAACACTTATCTTATGATATAGCAACTCCAGTTCCAGGTATTTACCCAAAAGATATAAAAATACATGTCTCTAAAAATTCCTGTGTGAGAGAGTTCAAAGCAGCTTCATTTGCAATAACCCAAAATTGGAAACAACCCAAATCCATCAACAGGTGAGTGAATAGGCAAATTGTGGTATTGTCAAACAAATGGATACTACTGAGAAATAAAATTGAATAAATTTTTGATAAACATAACATGGATGAGTCTCACATACATTAGGTTGAATGAAAGAGGCCAGACACACAAGAGTATACGGTTTCTAATTCCATTTTCATGAAGTTCGAGAACAGTCAAAACTACTCTGTTGTAAGAGAAGTCAGAGGTTGCCTAGGGCAGGCAGTGAGCTGGTGTAGGCAGGGATTGCCAGGAAAGAGGCAGAAAGGAACGTTCTGGGTGGTGGAAATGTTCTATCTCTTGATTAGGGCTCATTATTACATGAGTGGAACTCATCAAACTACACTTAAAATCTATGCATTTAATGTATATAAAATATACTTCAATAGAGTTGATTTTATAAGAGTGATTAATACAGATTGCCAATCATTTTCTGTACTTTAAGATAAAGGAATTTTGAGAATTTCCTATGCTATAACTCCTGAGTACAAGTTCCTTCTAGAAAGTATGTTACTGTAAAACCAGGGACATTTGAAAATGTCTGGAGGCATTTTGGTTGTCACAACTGTTTACTTGTGCTATTGTAATCTAGTGTGTGAAGGCCAGAGATGCTGGTAAACATCCTACAACGTACAGGACAGCCCCCAGAAAAGAAAATTGTCAGGCCCGAAATATCAGTAGTGCCAAGGGTGAGAAACCCTGCTGTAAAACATTTTCCTAAAGTGTGTTCTGCTGTGCCTGTAATGGTTGGTGAGAGTATTAAATGTTCCCATTGAATATGAGCATCTACACAATAGTACTAATGTGCATGATGGTGACCAAAGGACGGTTTGGTAATCGACATTGCTGAAAAAGTCTTCATCTTCCAAGGTAATATCAAACTTTAAAAAATGGAGTACTAAAGTTAAAATTTGGGTTAGAAAGTCTATCTGTAGACATTTCGGGGACATATGTACAACATAAAGAGAGGCTATTTAATGAACCTGCACTGCTTCCCCTAATGCTTGTGTTTAGAATTCATCTTGACAATCTACTCCAAAGAAGTCCCAGTCAGTACAATGAAATCAGATTTAGGGTGTGATAAATACATATTTGCTGCTGAATGTCTTTATACTATTAATAAAGGCATTTTTAAAAAACATTCTCAAAGTGCCCTTTTTATATTTATTAGTGACTTCTGTTAAATATTTTATCTAAAGAGTCATGGTCAATAACACTAAATTCTTTAAGTTGTTACATATAAAACTTTCAAAGAGTTTTACTTCCTTAGATATTAACGTGCATTAACCAGGACTCTATCCAGCACTGAAATATTTATTAATACATTATTGAATTATTCATTCCCTTGTTTTATTCATTGCTTAACATCTCAGCACTTTTGAATTTTAATTTCTTTGAAAAAATATGTATATTTCAAAATGGATTTGCCAGGTTTACAGAGCTTAATGTTTTACCTTACCAAAAAAATTGCCCCTAAAGGGTAAATACTTTCAGAGAATGTGATTTAGCTAGAATGGATGAGCTTTACCAAGCCTGCATATAGAATAGTACATTACACAAAGAGAGTATGCAACTGGTACATGAAGATGAAGTTGATGGGATGGGCAGGAGTGAGAAAGAAGAGAACAGAGACATGCAAGCAGCAAGGAATGCCAAAGGATTAATCCTATGTAGTTAAATTAGCTAATAAAATGTGAAATGAGACTATATGTATTTTTTAAATGTTAGTGACTCATTCCCACACATAAAATCCATATTGAGGGGAGCCAATGTGGCTCAGTGGTTGAGTGCTGACTTCCCACATATGAGATTCCAGATTCAATCCGGTACTGGGGTACCTCAAAAAAAAAAAAAAATTGGGGGGGAGCAGATGTGGCTCAAGCAGTTGGGCACCCGCCTACCACATGGGAGGTCCCAGGTTCAGTCCTCAGTGGCTCCTAAAGAAGACGAGCAAGACAGCGAGCTGATGCGATGGGCTGGTGCAGCAAGCTGATGCAGCAAGATGATGCAACGAAGAGACAAAATGAGGAAACATAATGAGAGACACAACAAGTAGGGAGCAGAGGTGGCTCAAGCAATTGGACACCTCCCTCCCACATGGGAGGTCCCAGGTTTGGTGTCTGGTGCCTCCTGAAAAAAAAGAAGACGAGCACAGCGAACAGACACAGCAAGTGCAAACAGTAAGGCAGGCAGGGAGAAATAAATAAAATCTTTTTTAAAAATCCATATTGATTCTGTATCATCAATAAGAGTAATTTTAAAAATTGACAGGTATTATACATATCACACAATCAGAGTCTGCTTTCTGATTAAATGAAGGCTGACAAATCATTTTCTATCTCAAAGGTTAAGGTTTTATGTAACTTCCAGGGTTACATAAAGCAAATTAAATAATAAACATCTTTTGTTTTTATTTCTTTTCTAGCTATATAAATCATCACTCATTAAGAGTTTGGTTATTATAGCTAAACTCTTTCAGAGATACATTTTAAAAATCCCCAGTCTCAAAGGAAATTACTGGACAATCTAAAAGTCATAGCATTGGCTTCTCAAATTTTGCCACAACAACAAATGATGTTTTATTTTCCTACTGACAAATGCTTGAGCAATATTTTGTCTTTTAAAACACGAGGGAAGCGGGTATGGCTCAATCAATGGAGCTCCCGTTTACCATATGGGAGGCCCCGGGTTCACTTCCACGCGGCACGGTGGGCTGATGCAGCAAGACCTCACAGCAGGGGGGAGATAAGCAGACACGGAAAAAACTCACAGCAAGTGGACACAGCAAGCACAAGCAGCAAGGGGGGGATAAATAAATAAATAAATAAATCTTAAAAAAATAAATAAATAAAAATAAAACACCAAGTTCATACAGGATAGATGGTTTTCACAATGGATTCAATGCTTCAGTTTACTTTGACTTTTGATCTTTTAGAAAGCAGTATTTATTGCCCCCTAGTTTGTTTGCCCTGTACATTATTGCTTAATTGCTTGAATCTTTATTACCATTGAGCCACCAGAAATTATCTGCTGACCATTTGTATTTTGAATTTAGTGAATGTGTAGTTTATATAATCCCTGATGCTTGGTTTTCTAAAGTATTACAACTTAAATTTTGCCCTTTAAGTAGCAGGTACACCGATCACTAAAACAAATATTTTCCCCAATGAGATATAAAGTCTCTAACTGGCAAGAAAGACAACCAAATATTTAGTCTGTGTTATTATTCTTCTGTTATCAATAAAGAATTTACCATGACTCTCACAGAAAATTTTGAAATGTTTTTATTTTCCTTAACCTTTTACATTCAGAAAAAAACTCAGGGGAGGGGATAGGGCCTCACTATTAGGAAAGAGGTCATTAGTAATAAACACCACTCGTAATTTTATATAAACCAACTAACAGGTCAGAATAAAGTACAGCTTGAGGTACAAATGCCAATAAACTAATTCATTTAGAAGACTTTTGAAAATATCACAGAAAAATGAGATGCTATCTACTTTTTTTTTTAATGTGTATTTGTTCCAGAAGTATAGAAATAAAGACAAACAAAATATCATAGAAATGCTTAGATAGGAACATGATAAAATAACTCCAACGTGATCTCTTTTGTATTGGTTCAGTTTCAGATCCCCCAAAGTACTTATTTCTTCTACAAGAGATGGAGCCTACTGAGAAAAAAATTTCACTTTCAAGTTTTCTGATTTTAGAAAATACTTGAATCTCTATCCATGATGAAAATGATCTGCTTTATAAAAATGTAGAATAAGGACAACTTTTTCTACAATAAAAGTATATGGGAGTTAATATTTAGTGAGCATTTACTGTTTACATATCATTGATTCTAAGATATATTTTTTATGCATGTTGTAGTTTAACTGGCAATGTTTTTATATCTTTGTGGTATATAAAATAATAATCCATCTTTTAAGCAATAGCATCTTAGATTCAATGAAATATAGTATATGCCGGGTAGGATCTGTGCTAAACGGTTTACATGCATTATCTTTTCAAATCCTCCAAACAAGTACAATGCAGGTAATGGTAATATACCTATGTTACAGGTGATGAAATGGAGTTTAGAGATATTATAGTAACTTGGCTGCTTATACCAGTAAAAAGAAATAGCACTAGATAGAACTCAAGCTTAAGGTGTGCTGACATTAGAGACAGCCATTGCCCTAGCCATACTACACCATTGTATACATTTTTATAAGGCTTAGCAAGATAGCAAAAGGACCAGGAATTAAGAAATGTGGGGGGAAAAGAAAAAGAAATGTGCAAAACAGGAGAAGTTTCATGTAAAAACAAATGTCAGGTACTCATGAAAGCCTATTTGAGACATTTAAAAAGCTGTATGCTTAAACACTCTATAGAGATCTCAATAAAATATACAATTTTTTAAAAAGCTATGGATTAAGAAAATGCAATAAATTAAAAATCCATTTTTTTAAAAAAAATCACTGTATTAGTCTGCCAAAGGGGTGCTGATGCAAAGTACCAGAAATCTGTTGGCTTTTATAAAGGGTATTTATTTGGGGTAAAAGCTTACAGTTACAAGGCCCTAAAGAGTCCAGAAGAAAATGATTAGTTTATAAACATAATCTTTCTCTTTTGGGGATTCAAAAAAATAATCTCGAACTGTCACAATCACCTTGATCACTATCAGTGGTGTGCTGGCAAATGTTTAAGATATGACTCTGGGAGGGGTCTGAAGGGTAAATCATAATTTGTAGTGTTTGCTGATTTCCATGGTGTAAATATTCCCACCATGGCAGATTTCAAGATACCAGGATGAAAGTAACCAGCTTAGAAATGACCTGAAAAGTTAATAATCAGTTCTGACAAGCAGGTAGGAGTTGGCTCCAGCACACCACTGCCAGTAAATGTTAACTGATGTCAAAGAAAATACTTTAACTCTTCATCATATATTATAAAATCTTATTTGCAATATTGTATGAGTCAGCCAAAGGGGTGCCGATGCAAAATACCAGAAATCTGCTGGCTTTTATAAAGGGTATTTATTTGGGGTAGAAGCTTACAGTTACCAGGACATAAAGCATAAGTTACTTCCCTCACCAAAGTCTGTTGCCATGTGTTGGAGCAAGATGGCTGCCAACCTTTGCCAGGGATCAGGCTTCCTGGGTTCCTCTCTTCCGGGGGACTCATTTGTCTCCTGGCTCAGCTGCTCTGCTCTCTCCACAAGGCCAGCTGTAGACTATCAGGCAAATGGCTCATCTCTCTTCCCGGAGCCTCTGCAGTGCCTAATGGAGCCTTCTCTCCTTCCTCATGTCTCTGCTTCTCTGTGTGTTTACTTCCCAGGGCTCCAGCATCAAAACTCCCACTCTCTCCTCTGCCATGTGGTTTTCTCTGTGAGTCCCTGCCCCCTGATGGGTGTGGACTCAATGTCCTACTGACATGGCCCAATCAAAGCCTTAATCATTATTTAAGCAAGTAAAAGTGAAACCTTGAATCCAATATAATCTAATATGCCCAGAGGAACAGACCAGTTTACAAATATAATCCAATATCTATTTTTGGAATTCATAAACAATATCAAACTGCTACAAATGTTAATTCAAAATGACTTGGAAAGGATGATTAAAAACTGATAAAAATTACATTAAAGTAAATCTGATAATAATGGTTATCCATTTAGAGGGAGGGTGTGCAGGGGAAACAATAATTCTGAGCATGATATCTGTTTAAAAGTATTCATGGACCTTCTACAGTGAACTAAGCACTTTTGAGTCACAGTCTATCTATAAAGTGTGGATGTGGAGTCAAATTTTCACTAAGGGTTTTCTATGAGAAAAAAAAGGACAGCAAAATTTAGAGATTATTCTAAATTTGGGAGTGTTGCAAACAATAGCAATAGAAAAAAGAATGCCAAAAACTAAATATGTTTCAAAGAAAAAGAAACACAGGGAGAAAACAAGTTTCGATTTCATAAAATGCAAACCATTAAAGTTAGATAAAATTGTTTCACACACTAAAATTGGAAAGATAAAAATTCAATGATACCCTACTGTGATATGCAAGCTGCAACTGGAAAATGTGTTTACAAAATGATAGGCAAAACTCCAAGGGCATCTAATAGAAGACTTAGCCAGGACAGTACAAATCGAAATCCATTACACAGGCTGTAAGGAACTGCCACAGACTTTGATTGTTCTAGAATTTTCCGGGTTAAAGATTGCCTGAAATTTGTAGGGTATTGGTTGCTTTTGTAAAGCAATAACGATCCTGTTTGGAAATGGTATTTGTTTTAACTGGGCAACTAACATTGAGCACATCTTGTGTATCTCTGCACATTACCCCCGCCCCAGAACACATATCCATCCCCCAAATAATATTCAATTCAGATCAAGTCTATGAGCCTGAGTCTCCTCCGGCTTTGAGTCTTATGAACAGGCATCTATCCGTGCTCTGGGGCTTTTCAGCAAACACCTTGACATCCTCAAAACAGCTGTAAATAAAAAGAAGTTGATAGGAAAAGGAACCAAGAGAAATTTGAAAAGATCTGCTTCTTCTTCTCAGTGCTTCTCCATGCCCTCTTCTCCATATGGGAAAACTCCCAGGATACCCTTTTTATTCCTTTCTTCTGAGTTAAATCATACTCCTCCTTCAGATCCAGTTCAGGTCCCATCTTCATGACACAGGCTTCCCTGACAAGTTCTGGTCACAGCAGTCTCTCCAGACCTAAATACTTTTGCCCACATCACTCTCTTTTGGTATTTAATCAATGGGGCCTAGAAATTTACCTTCTTTGTACAGAAATGTCTTGACTCTCCAATGGTACTGTGGACTCCCTGAGGGAAGGTGGAATATGTATTTCACATCCCACGAGTGGTGGACCATTCCTTCTTTCCTTCCATCCTTAAACATTTATTAAACTACTACCTGCTTTTCAAGTACTTTGCTAGACACTGAAAAGAGACACAAATTTGAATAGGCCATAATCCCCACTTTTAGCCATCTTTATGATTCTGTCTCTTTTTACCTTTCCAGCCTTGTCCCTCAACACTCCTGTTAGCTCTAGACATGCTAAAGGAATATTCAATTCTCTAAATACACCCTCTCATCTCCTGGGTATTACACTGTTTCTTTGGCATCTAAAGGTGCTTTGTCTTCCCTGTTCCCATCCCACCTCCATCCTGCTTATATCTGGCAACTCCTACTAAATCCATCCAGTCTCAGTTAAGATGTTACTTCCTCCAGGAAGCCTTCCCTCTTTGCTTGCTGAGGTTTCTTGATTGCTCCCTTCTATCATCCCAAAGTGAGGTGCCCTTCTTAAATTTTCCCCAACATCGCACTTTCAAAATAGAATGAAATGGCCTGTTTATCTGCGTATGTTGTTAGAGCGAATGTCCTATCAGGACAGATTTGTGCCTCTTTTGTGTATTGGGCATGAGTCATGTGTATGTTTAGCTTTTGGTATACAGTTGGCATTAAAAATATTGTGTTGAAAAAAAATGAATGAGTGAATGTCACCAAGTTAAGCACGTCACAATCCCTGCCCTTGAGAACATCACCATCTAGTGGGGGAGACAGAAATGCAAACAGATAAACCATAATACAAGGTAAGGTGTTATGTTTTAGAAGAGACACATAGCTAAAAAGCGATGGAGGTTCAAAGTAACTAATTTTGCCTGGAGAAGTCAGGTCCTTCACAAAAGAGGCCATATTTGAGATGGCTTTTGAAGGATTTCAAAGTGTGCTGGGTGGAGAAGAGGCACATAGCAGTGCTCAGTAAATAAACTACGTTAGCATGTTCTGGCATGCCTCTGAGCAGTTCCATCATCCCAAATGGTTCAAACGTTCCAAGTTCTTTCTGGTGCAAAAAAAGAAAAGAATAGAGCATGGCTGCAAAAGTAGGATTCAACTATTTAGGACAGTGGAAGAGATTGTATTTGTAAAAAGATTAAAAACTCCAAGTGTAGCATATAAATCAAATCAGTAGCTGCTGTCAGGGCTATTCCCATTGACTACATCTACCGGGAAGCAACTCTAGCAAGCAGAGTGAAACACCTGTTCACCTAATGCCAATCAACATAATGAAGAGAAATGAGAGTCTCGGGGAGGGAATCCTTAGTTAAACACAGAAGGGAAAAGCCCTCAGCTATGGAAGCTATTCGTCTGCTAAAGTTTTGACAAGGAACAGCAGAAAGCAAACTCAACACAAATCTAGCCTGAGGTGTAAATGATCAAGCATATCATGGGGAGTGGGACCAGATTAACGTGTTCTGACTCCCGACCTACAAAACCTTGTCTCCTTCCTGCCATTCCAAAGAGTGCAAGCAACATGTGAAGAAAATTAACAGAAGGAGACTATTCTCACCTTTCAGAAAGGAAGACATATTGATTCATCCTTAGTTTCTTGAGTAAATGAAATTTGAGGAAGTTTAAAATAACTCTCTAGATTGGTCCCCACTACAGGATCATACTTCACATTCTAGAAACAGCTGCTTGTGTTTCTCTGTACATGCAAATTATTCCTGCTCCCAAGCTTTCTGTCATGTCTCCTCCACTCTGATAACTTCCCCTCTCCGTTTCATCCTTATTAGCCAGCTAAAACCTATTCATTATTCAAGATTCAGCTCAGACCCTACCTTCCCCTCAAAGCCTCTCCTGAATCCAAAGGCTGTGGCATTTGCCCCTGCTCTGTGCTCTTATAATATTTTTATTGTTTGTGTGTTGGTAACGCACCACCTCCACCAGTACTGGGTCTTACTTATTTCTATGTTTGCAGGGCCTCCATTCATGGCACCTAGGAAATAGTTCTTAAGTTAATGAATAAATTAGAGATGAAAGAAAGTGTTACTGGAAGATTTACTAAGTAATGTACTTAGAGCTATATCTCAAGAATAAAAATCTGGCAGGAATATGTAGGATGACTGAAGTGTGAAAGGAGACATCAGAAGCTGAAAGAACCAGAGGGTTATAAAAACAGGTCAGGCAAGATGTCATGAAGGTCTGGACTAAGTGGCAGTGAGGATGGAAAGGAGGGGATTGATCTGATAGACATTTCAGTAGTTAGATCAATAGAACTTGATGGCTGATTGGATGTGGAGAACAGGGTGGTGGGGATATTTTTAGTTTCTCTGCCAATAGGTAATCCACCACCAGAAGGGTAGTACTATTAACCAAAGAAAGGGGTCTCGAACAGGAGTGAAGAGAGGAACTGGAGGAGGGGAGAAAGATAACGAGGAGCTGGCAAAATACCCAGAAATAAAGTTATGAAAAGAGAAGGAAGAAACCAGGAGAACGCAGCTTTATTGCAGCTAAGGTTTGGGAAAGCTTTAAGGAAAGAGTGGTCCAGAGTGAGAAAACTACAGTGACGTCAAGAAAGATGTCAGCCTCACCTAATTTAGTTCACAGATTCCAAGGCAATGGCTTTTTGGACTTGGGGCCCAGGTATAAATATAATTCCTTCTAGAGGCAGTTTCCCCTTCTCCTAACCTACCCCTGATTTTCCATTTTAAAAAATTGTATGTTAGGATTTACCACTTAGCTGCCAAACAATACTGGAGACATTATTTCACAGAACCTTTTAAGGATCTATTTCAGTTATGTCAAAAATAAGAAAACAAGAAATACTTGGTTATCTGGGGTACATTTTTATAGTGCAATGAAACCAAAATTAAATGTTCAGGTAAATGGTCTAATCCAGGGATTCTTAATCTTTTTTTGTTCCACAGACCCCTTTGCCAGTCAGGTGAAAACCACGGACCCCTTCTCAGAATGTAGCAGCAGATAGTTTTATGACACTCACCATTGGAGGTCAGAGAAAATAAAGATAATAAGTTGATTTTTTTTTTCAATTTGAGCTCATAGACCCCCTGAAATCTTTCCATGGACCTCTGGTTAGGAACCCCAGGTCTAATCTCTTCTGGATTATGCTAGAGAAAATTATGCTAGAGAAAAAGAATATCTGAGAAATGCTTTTATTTAGACAAGACATTCAATATAGACCAAGCTTCCTACATGGAAAGGTCCTTTTGGTTACTTAGGTCACAGAGTCACTACTAGGCTCAACTACCATAACAGAAAACCCAAAATAAGAGTGGCTGAAACATGTAAAGATTTATTTTCTCCCATAATAGAAGTCTAGATGTGGCAGTCCAAGCCTGGCATGGCAGCTCCACGAAGCCAAAGGGACTGGGACTCCTATCTCCATACTCCAACATAGCTAAAGTCACTGCATTGGCAAAAGTGGAAGCTAGTGAGATACGACACCAAAAGCACAAGTAGCAAAAGGAAAAAAAAAATAGATAAACTGGACTTCACTGAAATTAAAAATGTTTGTGCCTTTGATTAGATTACCTGTTAAGATTGCTGTAGGGCTTTTTATTGGACTAAGTCAGTGAGGCGTGACTCAGGTTGAGTCCCCACCCCCTCACTGGGTCTGATATAAACAGACTCACATAGACAGATGGAGGAAGAAAAAGGGAGCTGTCATGTTTGATCCTGCCTTATAAGAAAGAGGATAGCTTAAACATGAAGCCCCAAGAGACTGGGCCCATGGAGCAGCTCAAGAGGAGACCAGCCCTGCTTACAGCTGAACTTGGGTAAACAGCAGAACAGCTGAGACTGATATAGGAAGCCATAAGAGACAAGCCCTATGCCAGCTTGCAGCTGAAATTGGGAAGAAAGCCGAGCAGCTGAGCCTGAGAGAGGAAGCCCAGGGGGGAAGGAGAGACCAGGCAGAGATCGCCTGCCATCTTGCTTCAACATGTGGCAGCTGATTTTGGTGAGAACGCACCTCTTATGGTGCCCTGAGTTGGACTTTTCACAGCCTTGGAATTGTAAGCTTTTACCCCAAGTAAATATCCTTTATAAAAACTGACACATTTGTAAAAGCCAACATATTTATGGCACTTTGCATCAGCAGCCCTTTGACAAATTAAAACAACAGAATAATTGACTTTATGCTTTATATTAATGTTAAAGTTCTTGAACTTGGTAGCTGTTGTTTTTTTTTTTTTTTTAAGATTTATTTATTTACTCGATCCATTTTAAACCCCCCCTTCCCCATTTGCTGTTTTGTGTCCATTCGCTGGGCAATTCTCTGTGTCTGTTTCATCTCTTCTCATCCTCCTCCTCCAGTCTTCACCAGGATTCGATCCTGGAGACCTCCGATGTAGGAGAGAGGTGTTCTGCCATCTGCGCCACCTCAGCTCCTGATTTCTGGAGCTTTCGGAGCATCTCGTCTTGTCTCTCTCCTTTTTACATCATCATCTTGCTGCATGGCTCCCAGGGCCTGGCGGCTAACCGGCACACAGAGCCTGGCAGCCCATGCACCTTCTATATATATTTTTTAATTTTACCGGGAGGTCCCGGGGATTGAACCCAGTTCCCTCCATATGGCAGACGGACGCCCAACCATTTGAGCCACATCTGCCCCCCTTGGTAGCTGTTTTAATGGGGTTATATGAGGTAAGAACTTTCTTAGGAAATATAGGAAGTATTAAATTTTCAAGGAACATGATGTATACAACCTACTCTCAAATGCTTAGAAGTTGGTAAATCTGAGTATCTGGGTAGAGAGCATGTTGGAATTCTCTGTATTAGTTTTGCAACTGTCCTATAGGTTTGGAATTACTTGAAAATAAAAAGTTTCTTTAAAAAGGTGAGTGGGGTGTATAGTGGATAACTAGTAAATCTCTTCCAGAAATGTCAATTCTCACCATTTAAAATATGGTGGCTTGTTTATCTGACAAGTCCTAAATTCATTAAAGTCAACAAGATGGAGACTTAAAGGCACTAGAGCACTTAGATTTTTTAGCTAATTTCTATTTTCTCTTCTTATGCTATAATAAACGCCATTTTGACCCAAATTCTCTGTATTTTATTTTATTCAAAAAAGTAATACAACATTTATTTTAGTGAAGTTAATCCTTCTTTTGACACTTGGTAAAGGCCAGCAAAGAGAAAAGTCTTCTCTCCCTCTCTGAAAAGTTTTGTTCTGACTGAGAGCTAAAGAGAAAGATTGCCATACCTAGCTTCTGTGGCCGCAAGAAAAATAACCTACTTCATAAAAGATGTAACACTTTTTCTGCCAAGGAAACAGAGTTTGGCTGTTCTGTGAGCTGGATAATCACTTGTGACTTCTTAACCAGCAAACACAATCATCTCCTCTCAGCCTTTACCACCCAATTCTTCATTGCATTAAACACAACAGATTCACCTGCCCATGATATTTTCTTCTCCCTCCTTGACTTCTTTAACTTGGTCCTACTCTGTATGGTTTGCCTCTTTGCTTCTTTTCAATCTCCTTTGCTAGAGCTTCTTTCTCCATTCACCTCTAAAAAAATAGATAGCCTTCTCATCCACACCCAGCTTCCCAGAGCTGGCCGAATCCTTCTCTAATCCCATTTATTATCCAGTGGATGACCTTCAGCAAAGCTGAGGTAAATCTTCACTGACCTTCCATTTCCTTTCTCTGCTCTCTTTTCTTTCATTTCTTTCACTTTCTTCCTGTGCCTTCAGGTTCACTTCTTCCCACCTGGCACCCTTAATGGGGTGCCTACATAGTCCACTCCTGGACAACTTCAACTGCCAGACTTTTTCCTTCCTACTAAAATTGACACATCCTTGGGATGGACTTTAGAGCCCAGTCTCTTCATTTTATAGATCAAGAAACTAAGGCCCAGAAAGGTAACATATTCGAATGAGCCTGATTACTGGCAGAGCTGAGAAAGACCTTAGGTCTCCTGAGTCTAAGTCCATTGCTATTTCTTTCACACTTTGTGGCCCATTATTCTGCATCTCAACTCCTTCAGCCTCTGGCTGCTGTTAAAGATTAGCATGGAGGGAAATGGATGTGGCTCAAGCAGTGGGGCACCCACCCTACCACATGGGAGATCCCAGGTCCTGTTCCTGGTGCCACCTAAAGAAGATGAGCAAGAGAGCAAGCTGACATGATGGGCTGGCGGGGCGAGCTAATGCAACAAGACGACACAGATGGTGCAATGTAGAGACACAACAAGGAAAACACACAATGAGAGATACAACATGCAGGGAGTGGAGGTGGCTCAAGCCATTGGGCACCTCCCTCCCACATGGGAAGTCCTGGGTTCGGTTACTGGTGCCTCCAGGAAAAAAAAAA
>JAQZBX010028998.1:0-27528 GCA_029593785.1 Cabassous unicinctus
TTTTTGCCGGGAGGTCCCAGGGATTGAACCCAGGTCCCTCCATATGGGAGAGGACACCCAACCATTTGAGCCACATCCGCCCCCAAGTACTTCTTAAAATAAAAACCATACCTATATATTGGTAAAGGAAGGACCCTGGAGTATGACTGTGTCTGAATTTTTGTAATCAAGTTAAGTATTAAATATACAGACGACTGAAATTATACTTTTTCATTGTATTTTAACAAATATTGCAAAATACAAAAATGTACTCTCATTCTTTACTACTTCTGTTTTGATTCTTAATCACTTTACTGTTCTGGATAATTCAGTGCATTAAAATTCAGAAGTAAAGTTTGGTACATTATTTTCTACTTGAACTGAATGTTTAGAAAAAGGTTTAATATTGAATAGTAATGTTTCTGAATTTTTAAAAATTCTCAGCAATTATTTTTAAACCTTTTTCAATGCCTACAGTGTGCTAGGGTTCATTGTAGGCATAAGGAATTATAGTTAAAATGTAAATTCGCTTAGAGTTAAGAATAATTGACAAGCATTGTTTTGCCAGTGATGTAATTCTGTTCAAAATTGAAGATCATTTCATTTTTGGTAAATGAAATTTCTGATTACAGTCTTTCACCTTATTTGAGTAGTTTAGGAAATCTTTGCTGAGAATTTGTACTTTTAAAATATTTCTCTGGGTCTAATTTGCTAAGTAAATAATTTTAAAGTTCCACTGGTTAGATTTTTATGTGCAAAACAGGAAAAACCTAAATTGTAATTTCTATATATTGTTGGGATTGCTATAGGAAAGATTTCTTTTTAGGTAGGAATTCAGACCATCGTTCATTGCATTCCATTCCATTTGCCTACTCCACCGTCTACCACCCGCTATGCCCAAGCCCTGAGACTACCCCATTTTCTAGGAATATCTACTCTTGTTAGAGAATTTCACTTCAACAAAATTTTAAAGTAAAATAAATATATAATGGTAAACTAAATTTTATTCTATAGTAATGAAATTAAACTTTTTTTTTTTTAGATTGCCAGAATCCTAGAGTTCTTTTTATTATTTTTCAGGAATTTGAGGTGTATCCATTGGTGTGCAGGTGATTGTTTCTTTAGATTTTCAAAAAATTGTTCTGCATTTCCCAAATCAAGTTTTTTTTTTTACATGAAGGTCATGCTGAAGTATTGGAACTCTAAAGTCTTTTTTTTTTTAGATTAAATCTTTGAGCTTGAAATTTTTATATCAATTTTCTTTATCGGTTTTTAAAAAGAAAAATAATTTACCATCTCACTCAAAATAGGAATGCTTTTTGCTTCAAAACTTAAGAAGTATATAAAAATATTTCTAAAATATTCATGAGATCCTCTAATAGACTCTCATGTTAAATTGGCAATCTTTTAATTAAACAAACTTTTTAAACTAAGTAGAGAACTTCATCTCACTGTGAGAGAGTATAATGTGAAAATCAGTATTCAAGTGTGCTAAAGGCATTAGTGATCAGTGATAGCTTCATAACACCCAAGGATATCTGAAGAGCCTTTAGTTCATTGCTGGACTTAACAATGTAGTGCTCACACACAGGCTTAGAACTTGAATACTGAATGTTGAGGACCAAACCTATGGAATTCATTAGGAATGTGAACCACTTTTTTTAAAGAGTTTAATATTAAGTTCTACTTAATTGGTGAATAATCTTACTTGTTTGTTAATAAATCCATGTCTGCTAATACCTAAATTTCTTATTGACAATTTGTGCTTTACTAAGGCTAGATTATGAAATATGCCTATGATAGTAGCTTCTTAGTTTCCCATGAATTTTATTCTGGGGATTATGTTCAAAAGGCCTACATGTAATAATTATCATGAAGAGGGATGGAGAACCTATGCTATCACATCTTCCTTATTCCCTTTTTTCTGTGAGGAAAAGATAAGGGGCATTAGTATTGACAAGGGGAAACTGTATCATCTTTTGATGGGGAGAATATCAGTTCACTATTGTTTCCTGGAAATACAATGTTTTAAATAATAAATGTCGGATTGATGAAAACTGTTGCAAATTTGAATACTGCTATAATAGAATACTGTTTGGATTGGATACTGGTTGGATACTGGTATACTAGTTGCATAACCACTAGATGGCGCTTAAAGATTGTTTTATATGAGTGCTATAGTTTATAAAAATAACAACAAAAACTCATTTCATCTTTAATAAGGAATATGCTTTTCTTTCATCTGGGTAAGCTAGTTATCTTCCAAATATACCAATTAAAGATCACCTATTTTCAAAGAATACGGATATGATAATTTGTGCTTAATACTAAACTGTAGAAAATAAAACTTAATCTTTAAGATTGAGAAGGAATCCAAATGTCTCAGATACCACTGTGTAGTGCTAAAAAAAATTTTGACTTCTTCAGCATTTTTGCTTTATTGTGTTGTGTTTTCTCCCTATGCCAATTTGCAAATATATTAATTCCTTTATTTGTGACAATATAAGTAAATTCTCAGTATCCATTCACGCAACAAATCCTTGAGATCCAAATCTGTGAAATAGAATTTTCACATATTTTAGGAATAGTTTCAGGAATAGTTTCAACCTTGTAGATCAAGTCTAATTTATTCTATGTTTAAAAAACAATAACAACATAGAATAAAGGGCTTGGTTTTCACCTCATTTAGAGAATTTTGGTGGAGATCCTTTTACTTTTGTAGCCATAGAAGTATCAATGATTTTATTTTCCAGCTTTGATATACTTCAGGATTGGCTTACTAGAGAAAAAAGGTTCTGTGAAGTTGTAAAACATAATAGCTATTATAACTGGCATTAAATATTATTTTAAAGTTGCATATATAAAATAAAGTGTCAAGAAAATCTTAAACACAATGATTTAGGTTATAAATTAGATTCCATAGTGGGGTGAACCTTCAAAAGATGAGGGATTTCATTTATCCTCCCTAGACCCTAACAACGAGCAATAGAACTTTTGTCACAACACATTCTTAATAGAAGGGTATTTTCCATCTTAATACCTTGCTTATAGCCATCTTATGATCTTCTCTTATTTTGTAGGCTTCTGTTTTGGAAAACCTGAGGCTAGCTGTACGATCTCAGCTTGGATTTACTTCAATCAGGCTTCCTATGGCAGGCAGATCCAGCAACATTTGGAATCGTATTTTTAATTTTGCAAGATCACGTCATTCAGGGTCATTGGCTTTGGTCTCGTCAGATGGAGATGAGGTTGTCCCCAGTCAGAGTACCAGCAGAGAACCTGAAAGAAATCATACTCACAGAACTTTGTTTTCCGTGGAGTCTGATGACACAGACACAGAAAATGAGAGAAGAGATACAGCAGGAGCATCTGGTGGAGTTGCAGCTCCTTTGCCCCCAAAAGTCCCTCCCACAACAGCAGTAGAAGCAACAGTAGGAGCCTGTGGCAGTTCCTCAGCTCAGAGTACCAGAGGTGGCAGTACAGATAATGGAAGGGAAGTGACGAGTGTGGAACCCCCAAGTGTGAGTCCAGCACGGCACCAGCTCACAAGTGCACTAAGTCGTATGACTCAAGGGCTCCGTTGGGTACGTTTCACTTTAGGGCGTTCAAGCTCTGTAAATCAGAACCAGAGTCCTTTAAGACAACTTGATAATGGGATAAATGGAAGAGAAGAGGATGATGATGTTGAAATGCTAATTCCCGTTTCTGATGCAGCTTCAGACTTTGATGGGAATGACTGTTCCAGACCTCTTCTTGATCTTGCCTCAGAGCAAGGACAAGGGTTTAGACAACCATATAGTACAACAAACCCTGGAGTGAGGCCAAGTAATCGAGATGGCCCCTGTGAGCGCTGTGGTATTGTCCACACCGCCCAGATACCGGACACTTGCTTAGAAGCAACACTTAAAAATGAAACAAGTGATGATGAGGCTTTATTACTTTGTTAGGTACGACTCAGATAAGGGAGATTGTATACAAGTTGGAGCAATATCTATTCATTGTTTTGTAACTTTACAATTAAAACTAGTTTTAGTTTAAAAAAAAAAAAGATGCAGGGTGATTTCTTATTCTGTGTTAGCCTGCATGGTTAAATTAAATATTTCTTGTAACTCTGAACTTGTAGAGTTTACTATTTTAGCAGCTACAAATGCATTATGTGTTCATATTGTTTAATAATGTTCTTCCATTTGTTTCTAATTGTTTTTATCCTGGTACTGTAGTTCACAGTAGAAATATGGCTGCTGAAACTCATTTGACTGTCAGTTTATTTATCCTATGTTTTAGGTTTATTTGTATAAATAATATCTTCTTTCAATTGAACCCTTTATGCTTTTGCCAACACATCTTGTAACAATATACTAGATGTTAAGGTTGTTAATGTACAAAAAAAATCCTTATATTTGCCTGTGTTTTTATTTGTATAAAATTTGTCTAAATAATGTTGGATTTCATCATAATATGAACTTGTCAAAGGGAGAAAAATAATTTCTCTAAATATTTTTCTCTTATGTTTAACATGCAGTGGTAAGAAATTTAGATAGCTAGATAAATTAATGGCAAAAACAAAACTTTTATAGATTTTCTAATGTTGACTTTAATACTCTAATATGGTACAAACCAAATGGTAAAATCCCAAGTCATTTCTTTTTTCATGTCAATTAAGTGGAATTAAGCAGATGAAAATATTCTATGCATTAAATCTTGAACTTTATAAAACATGTACAAAAATTGTACAAGGTAAGTTCCAACTGGTAATGTCTTCCCCTGATATAGGGTTATGCTTCTATTAGACCCTAGGGATTTGCACTACAGTCTTATCAAGGTCTCAGATGAGTTTAGTGCACAAGCACTATCACTTTAATACTATTATTTGCTACCATAATGACTATATTTTTTCTTTTTCCATAACTCTTTTTTTTTTTTTTTTTTTTTTTTTTACAATTTGAAACTGCTTTGCTGGTTTCATATTTATTTGTTGTATTTAAAGACTGCATTATTTTAATAGTAATTTTTTTCAATATATTTTATTCATTGTGGGGGGATCATGCTACATGTTGGAGAAGAGCAAATTAAGAAATCATTCAGATCACACACCCCCCCTTTTTAAGTAGCGTGAATTGCAAAATCCTGCATATTTTTTTATTGTCAATTCCTGTTTATTTATTCTTTAGTGTCTGTTTTAGTAGCTTAATGATTGAGTATGAAAAATGTACTTGTGTGATTATTGCTATTTATTAAATTTTAAATACTTTGCTGAATGTCATTTTAAAGCATGTTTGCGGTCTTGTGTATTTGTTGTATTATGCTGTCAGGAAAAACTGACTAAAATGTTTTAATATGTATCAAAAATTAAAATGACCTTTTTTTGTATTGCCTTGAGGTACTTTTTAAATCCAGGTTGCTTTGTTTTTGTTGAATTTTGGTGCATATACAAATTCAATTCATACAATATGTAATATGTCTAGAAGAAAAATTAAGGGGGGAAAGGATATTATTCCCTAATTACTTTATAGTAAAGCAGCAGCTTATACCAGTATTTGAGCGTCAGAATCCCTGAGGACCAGAATATTATTTTGCCTTTGAGAAAACTGCCTCTTAATTGATGTATCTTCTTGTAAGATACAGTAACTCAATTAGTTCTTTTTTTATATTGTTTTCAGATACACTTAAGATCCCTATAGAATATTCTACTGGCAGAATTCAGGTTACCAAATTAATCTTCTTTTAGATCCTCCTAATGTACTGTGATGTATAGGATTTTTTGTTTTATTTTCTGGCATGTTTTAAATTATTTTTTAAATTGAATTATAAATCCTACTGCTTAAAAGTTAAGTCTGCCTCCTAGCCCTGTCTGTTATCTTTTTAGTTCCCTTTCAGGGAGACAAATACCAATACCAGATTCTTGCATATCCCTCCAGGGATACTGTATACATACATAAATGTACCCGTATATAGAAATGTCATATATGGCAATGAAAATTGAAGCATACTACACATACTTTTCTGCACCAATTTTTAAGGGGAAAAGTAGTATCTAATTATATTGTATATATTAAAAGTAAAGGGTATTTCTGTTATTTGAGTTTCACATTTAAATCATTGGTCTATCCTGATTTTAGGCCTCCAACTTTTTTTTTCCCCATGTGGCCATCTAGTTATCCCAACCTATTTACTAAATACACACATCCTTTCCCTACTAATTTGAAATAGCACTTTTATCAGATAGTAAATTCACATATTATTTAGTATGTTTCTAGACTCTAATTCTGTTCTTAGTTGAACTTCCTTTTTCTTTTTTAACCAGTTTTACACTGTAGCTTTAAAATGTTTCAAATATTCTTGATTATTTTTCACTTTGAACTTTAGAATCAACTTGTTGAATTCCAACACCTCCTCCCCCTTTTTTGGCAGTTTTAAATGGATAGATAATTGGAAAATTTAATATCATTATTACATTGAAGCTTTTTGTCTAAATCACAGTGCCCATGATTTGTTCAAGTGTTTTTATTTCCTTCAGAAGTGTTTTAAATTTTACTTTACAGAGATATCATACACTTTGTAAAAGTTTTTTCTTAGAAATTTCCTCTTTTTTGTAATCATTATTAATGGAGTCCTTTCTTCTATTTAATAATTTAACCTGGTTTTAGTATATATGAAGGCTAATGATTTATTTATGTTAACTTTGTATCCAGCCACCTGAATCCATGTTCTTATCATTTGAAATAGTATTTCAGTTAATTCTTTTGGCTCTTCTAGCTTTACAATCATGTCTATTACAGAAAATGATAATATAACTTTTGTTCCAATTTGGATACCTCTTTTTATGTTATTTAGTTGCATTGTCTAGTTCTTCTAGAATAATGTTAAATAAGTGACGATAATGAACTGGGTTCAGATAGATACATTCATTCATGTTAAGGAAGTATCCATTGATCCCTATTTTTCTAAAAAATTTTCATCAAAAATGCATGTTGAATTTTATCACATGCCTTTCCAATGTCTATGGAGATGATCATATGACTTTTCTCCTTATATCTTTTAATATGATGAATTAATATATTTTGTAATTTTGAACCATCTTTGCATTCCTGAAATAAACTCTACTTGGTCATGGTGTATTATTCTTTTAATTTATTACTAGTTTGTGTTTCATATTTCATTCAGGATCTGTATTTCATTCAGCATCTGTATTCATCAGTGAGGATAGTCTCTAGTTTCCTTTTTTTTTTGTGCTATCTTTGGGGAGTTTTGTTACCAATTTTATGCTGGTGACCTAAAAAAGAATCTGGAAACTTTCCTCCTTTTTCTGTGCTCAGAAATTGTTTCAATAGCATTGGAATAATTTGTTCCTTAAAGTTTCAGTAAAATTATCTGAGCCTGGTAGATGCAAGTAGTTCTATGGCAACTCCATTGGTGTCTTCTGTGATGACTGGGCCATGTAGATTTGTATCTTACCTGAACTCAGAAATCACCCATTTCCTCAAAGTTTTCTGTTCACATAGAATTGAGCAGTTATCTCTTCCTTTTCTGTATGTAGGATGCTTTAAGCCCCCTTGTTGTGCCTTCTTTATTTATTCATTTATTTATTATGTTTGCTCCCTTATTTTCTTGATTAAGATAGCTGACAGTTTACTCCCCCCCACCTTTTTTTTAATTTGTTTCCTCCAAAGAACTATGCTTTGGGTCTCTCTATAAACTCTAATTTTTTTCTGTTTTTTAGTTAATTATTAACCACTTTATTAAATTTCCTCCCTTTTGCTTTCCTTAAGTTTATTTTGTTGTTTCTTTAGCTAACTCTCAGAGTGGGACACTTGATTCATTTGTTTTTATTTGTAATAATTGATATGAGATTTAAGGTGTGGGCTTAATTCTGAGCACTGCTTAAGCTGTTGCCATTACTACTATTTTCTAGGTGTGCTGCAGTTTCAGTTTTGGTTTTCTCTTTGATCCAAGCAAGCAATTTATAAAAGAGTTTTTTTTTTCTTTTTTTCTTTTCTTTGTATTTTAATTTTTCAGATAAGGGAATTTTGGGGGTTGGTAGTATTTTATTTTCTAATTATCAATTTTTGTTTTTAATGAATCAAGAGCAGAGAATAAGTGTATGAACTCTACTTTGGAGGGCTTATTGTCTTTTCTCAATTTTTTAAATGTTCCAGGAGCACTTAGAAAAGATGCCCCAGTGTTTTGGAGCACTCATTCTTTGATCCTTGCTTCCTGATAAGCTGCAAAGCTGCTTATCACCTACTCTCAGAAGTCCTAGAATGTCACTTCTGCCAGCTGAGATTCAACAGGAAGAGAGACACTCCACTCAATAGTAGAAATAGGAAAGAATGTGTGACCTCTTTAATCTACCACAGCACAGTATCTGTTACATAAGAAACCCTAAGTTGCAATTAATATTTTAGGTAGAAAAAGGTTTTACAGTCCCACTAAGAAGCGCATTTGCTAAAAAGATAGCAGAATAACTCAGCTACTCAGTTATGTCAAATGTATTAATTGTGGGTATCTTATATCTTATACAAGGGTAAAACAATTTGCCTTAGCATATTATTTGAGTCAGAAATCAGAACTGATAAAAATGTAAAGAAACATTTAGGCAGTTGGTAAATGTTAACATTTAGCAGTTTTTCAACTACATTTAAAATAACTTCTATTTCAACATAATATGTTTTTATCATAACCAATAAAATAGTTTTAAATTTACGAGAGGCAATATAGAGTAGTGGGTAAGAATCTGGAGCCAGATTGCCTGGACTTAAATCCTGCCCTGTCCCTTGTAGTATGCAACCTTCAGCAAGTCACTCAATCTTTCTGTGCCCCAGTTCTTCGACTGTAAAATGGGGATAATAATGGGTATTGGGAGACTAAGTAAATTAGTATATGTAAAGTTCTTAGCTGACTTGATATAAATGCTCAATAAATCTTAGCTAGTGCTGCCGTTATTATTCGGGTCAACTATTTTCTACCTCTGCCCAGGAGGTGTGTTTCAGAAATTAGCACCCTCTGGAGTTGTGCAATGAGCCAGTTCTCTCTCTCTGCCTCTATAAAGTCAGGGGTGACCCTTCCTGCTTTTCATGGGCGCTATTGGTGGCAGTCATTAAAAAAATCTTGTCCCTGTTGATGCGCCCAAGAGCTCTAAAACTAGTCCTGCCAAGCATCGTCCCACAAACGATTGCAGGCTCTACATTCCATCGCATCTTGCATAAGCAGGGACCAGAAACAAAACAGTCCTGAATCTAGAAGGTCGAGTTGGCCTCCAGTTCACTCATTGTGACCCAAGAGTTTAATTTTAGGGCTCTCTGGCTAGGCTGCTTGTTCAGAGAATCACAAAATTGTGAAGTGCCAAGCCTGGCTCTCAGAAGCTCTTGTCAACCAGCTCCTTGTTTTTCAGTTGAGGAGACTGAGCCCTGACAGTAAGTGGCTTGCTCAAGCTCACTTAAATACAACTGGGTCTGGTGGACTTGTTTTGATAAAAACCAAACCACTCCGTGAAAGTCACCTGTTTGCTCCTCTGGCCTTTCTGGCCCTCCAGTCCATCAGTCAGGGCCTGGGGAAGCTCTTCCTGCTAAATTGCTCCTACTTATACTCAAAGTAGATGTGCTCTCCTGGGTTAAGCATCAACAATCTTTATAATCCTCCTTTAAAATGCAAATACTCCTTCAAAGAATGTCTGCTCAGACATACCTTCCTATGTTGGTTAATCCAACTGATTCCTTCCCCAGCGAGAATGCAAAGCAGCAGGTGTCCTACTTCCCCATTTCCTCGCATTGCCAATATTCTGCCTCAATAATACTTGTCTACTGGTAATTGAGGGCACTGGTGTCTGAGTAAAGAGGCGGCTGAATGAGAAAAAAAGAAAGGTGAGGGTGTACTGAGGACAAACTTCTACTGCTGAGCATGCTTGCCCAGCTCAGCCTCCCAACATGCAAACTTCTTTGAGGGAATGATGACTAGACGGGAGTGGAAACCCCTTCTGTGTGCCTTCTGTGAGCCAGCATCCCTTAAACAATCTCCTCTTCCTTCTGTTGCTGCCGGTACATCTCAATGAGCCATTTCTACAAAAAGTAGAAATGTTTGAGTTAATTAAATGTGGGGAGTTTGTTTTGTTTTATGTTACAGGGCATTTCATGATATAGAGATAAACCTTTGAAATGATTAATCTGGACAGTTAGAAAAGAGGTCACAACTGCACTGACATCCAATCTTATTTTCCTCGGGTGGTGCTTGCTTGTACAGCTTCTCAGAGTTTCACTGTATTTGTAATTACTCCTTGCACTTTACATAAAGGTCTTCATGTCAAATTGCACAACCCTCCCAGTTTTTTTTTTTCCAGGTTTGATAGTCAAGTCTATGGAATGATAAATTATTGATGCTTTTCATTTTTAATCATTTTGAGGTCTGTGCAATGAGACTCAAAGGAATTTGCCAGTAATCGTATCTTGCATGCCACTATTGAAATTGCTATCTCCAAGGTCATGTGTGACCACCCAGTCTCCAAACCTAAAAGTATCTTTTCAGTCTCTGTTAGTTGACTGTTTAAAGTGACAGAAGATCCTAAGCAAAAAGTAAAAGACATGGTTGGGTTCAGGAGCCCAAACAATGTTGTGAGAGGCCAGTTTCTCTCATCTTTCCTCCCTTGTCTTCTCTGTGTTAGCTCTGTTCACAGAAAGGCTATTTCCTTGTATCGTCTAGATGCTCCCAGGAGCCTCTTGTTTATACCCCCCTAGATTCAAGTCCAGCAGGAAAGCACAAGCTTCTTTCTGGAAAGTCTAACAAAAGCCTTGGGAACTGCACTCATTGGACATGGCTAGTTTGCTTGAGGCAAGTGCCCATCACTGAGCCTTGCTGTGACTGGCAGGGTTCAGGTGAGAAGCTCAGTCCAGGAGCCTTAAGTAGCATCAGTTTCACCAAGGCAAGTGCACTGAGAAGGCGGATGGGGAATTTCCCTCCAAAGAAACTCCAGTTTACTGTTACCAGAAGAAGGAATAGAATATATGCCAGAACAACAAATATCCACTACACTCACCAACTCTCCTGCCTGCCTGTTGCTGTTCCTGGAATTCTGCATCATTGCTGACTATCACTCAGTGCTCTTGGATTTCCCTTTTCTCTGACTGCTCCTGCTGTGTTGCCCCTTCTTATTCTGTTAAGCAAAGATATGCCCATAATTCAGTCTGACTCTATCCCTCCTAGCTTAACCAAATGGAGTTCAGATGCATCACGTCCTCTGTGCCTTTACCCACCCCGTCTCCTCTAGCTAGAACTCCATTTCTTCTCACCCCTTGTTTTAGTTCCCTAGGCTGCTGAAAGCACATGCCATGAAATGGGTTGGCTTAAACAATGGGAATTTATTAGCTTACAGTTTGAGGTTGAGAAAATGTCCAAATGAAGGCATCATTAGTGATGCTTTCTTCCTGAAGACTGGTTGCCTGCAATCCCTGTCTTCTCTGCCACATGGCAAGGCACGTGATGACATCTGCTGGTTTCTCTCTCCTTGTCTGGGTTTCATTGATTTCAGCTTCTTGCTTCCATGGCTTTCGCTCTGTATTCACTCCATGTATAAATGACTCCAGTAAGAGGATTAAAACCCACCCTGAATGAGATGGGTCACATCTTAACTGAAGTAACCTTGTGAAAAGGTCCAACTTACAATGGGTCCACACCCACAGGAATGGATTAATTTAAGAACGTGTATTTTTTTAAGAGACTTAGATGACATAAATGTTACATAAAAAATATAGGGATTCCTATATGCCCCACTCCCCACACCTCCCACACCCTCCCATATAAACATCATTACTGTGGCACATTCATTGCAATTGATAAACACATCCTGTGGCTTTGCCACTGAGCATGGACCATAGTTCACATTGTAGTCTACACTCTCCCACACAGTTATGCATGTTATGTGATGATATAAAATGGTCTATATCTGTTGTTGCAATGTCATTCAGGATGATTCCCAAGTCCCAAAAAAGCCCCTGTATTACAAGTGTTTTTCCCCATCCCTGCCTCCAGAGCCTCCAGTGGTCACTGCCTCCACATCAATGTTGTAATTTCTTCCAATGCTAAAATCACAATATGTCTATAGTAGAATACCAGTAAGTCCACTCTAGTTCATAGTTCATTCCCCAATCCTGAGGATTCTGGGATGGTGATGTCCACTCCACCTCTAAGAAGAGGCTTCAATCCCATACAGCTGATGGATGGGACTCTCTTGTTTGCAGTTGTCTGCTCCCTTGTTTCCTTGGTATGGTGGTTGTCAATCCTCACCTTCTTGTTAGTAGTCCTGGGTGAGTCCAATGAACTGGAGAGTAGGAGTTGCAACTCCGCTGAGGCTCAGGGCCCAGCTGGCACATGGAAAGCCCAAAGACTCGAGTCTGTGGACATACACCTACAAACTCCAGCACCAAGTATAGGTTTAAATAGAAGAGACAGATGAGCCAAGTGTAGGGAAGCCATAATTGAGTCCAACTCTTGTCACTGTCAGGAGCACAAACTCCAAAGTAGGGCCCACTGGCAAGGCACCAAACTCTGAAGCTCTCTGCCCTGACCATAGGACCTGGGTGTCTCCAGAGCCCTCAAGAACATGTCTTTCTGGGGTACATACAGCTCCAAACTACCACACCCCTCATATCTAGATATTCATAGCCTCTATATCCTGGTTCAAATAGCTCTTAGTGTATCTTCCATATCTAAGCCAGAAATAAACTCTCTTTCCTCTAAACTCTTCACCCATTCTCAAACAAGGATTTTTTTAAAAAAATTTTTATACATTGAAATATGTATATTATCTTTGACTTCTTAAGGGAGGGAATGTTGTTTATTTTCACTTACCCCCCATGCAATTCCCACCACCGCCTTACAATACATATTTAATATTTGTTCAGTAAATTTGTTTAGCACTTCCCATTTTATTCATTTGCATTCACATCTGTATTCATATTTGCTTCTCAAAGCAAATCTGGAGGGAAAGTTAGAACAAGCATTATCTCAGTTTTGTTATTATGAGAAAACTGAGAAACCCAAGAGGATAAAAGATTTAACTGAGGACCTCTAAACTAGTTTTGTGGAAAGTCTGGGACCAAAATCCTAGTTCTTGAGAGTTACATGCCTGTTTCCAAGAAAAAAACCTCTCGGGTATCTGTTAAATCGTTAAAACCTGGAGAAAATTTTATACAAAGTCGTTTTAGTTCCAAATAGTTTTAATATTTTACTCTTAACTTGCACACGCTGATGATTTGTTCCTCATGTAAAGAATACTTAAAAGGAATTCCAGATCAACTGGTTCTGTTCTGGTTTGGCAGGGGGCTGGTTATTGTTGATGGGGGTGGATGTGGTTTCTGTCTATCTCTGTACAAATAGACCCCTCACTAAGAGAAGAGATGAGGTGGCTTTCTTTCCCTAATGCGCCTTTTCTGATGGAAAAATGTCCTTCTCCAGAAAACAGGTCGACAGAGCCTTTGGGGTCTGAGTGCAGAAGCACTGTGCTGCTTTCATTCTGTCCGGACCTGCAGGCTCCAGCCCTGCCCTCCCCGGGGGAGGAGCCCGCCCTCGGCGGCCAGGTCAAATACCCGACCCGGGCCAAGGCACCGCAGACTTCGCGGTGCAGCCTGAAGTTGGGGACTGTCCGCGAGGATTCCTACAGTCTGCCCAGGCCCCGCGCGCCACCGCCATGGCGGCGCCGACGCGGCTCCTGATCCGCGGGGGTCGCGTGGTCAACGACGACTTCTCGCAGGTGGCCGACGTGCTGGTGGAGGACGGCGTGGTGCGTGCGCTCGGGCGCGACCTGCTGCCCCCCGGCGGCGCGCCCGCGGGGCTGCGGGTCCTCGACGCCGCCGGCAAGCTTGTCCTGCCCGGAGGCATCGACACACACACGCACATGCAGTTCCCCTTCATGGGCTCGCAGTCCGTTGACGACTTCCACCAAGGCACCAAGGTAGCCACCCCGCCGCGCCCCCCACCTCGGGATGCCGCGCCCGCTCTCCGGCTGCCTCAGGGGCCCCGATAGGGGCCACCCCGCGCATGCGCAGCGCGGAGGGACGGTGGGCGGGAGCGCGCCGCGGCGGCCTGCGGGGTGTGGAACTGGGATTAAAGATTTTCCACGCTGAGCTCCCTCCTTCCAGACACCCCTTTCTGGTGGCGTCAGCCGAGCCTTGGCTGTGCCAGACGCCCCCTACTCCTAGGTGTGGGGAATTTGACAAGTTTGACAACCTATTCCCTTACGTTTATTTCTCTCCATCCCATACCCCAAGGATCCTCCATTTTCGTTCGTGTTCTGGGAAGCCAGGCAGTTCCACAAGTCTTCCACAAAACCTATAGAATCTGTTTCTTAGGTGTGCACTCCCAGCCATTTCTCTCATCCTCCACCCCAACCAAAACCAAAGGAAAAATCCATCCATCTAGTAGTTACCGCCTTGACTCAAGGTTAGTGGTGAAAAGTGTCTGAGTTAGGGCGGAACGGACTGGAAAGCCCATTGAGCCCACAATCTTTGCCCCTATCCCCCAGCTCCAAAAAGAATCCACCAGAAATAACACTCCAGCACTCACACTTACTCCAAGGCGCCCTTGGCCCATCTCTTCCCGAACCGGTTTGCTTGCGGGTTTGCTCCAGGAACATCAGATAGGGACCCCGGTTCTTGCCGATTGAGTACAGACACTTTCACTGAGGAAGTCGGTAGGATTACAAATCCCCTGAAATATATGTCACCACTGGCTCTCAGAGTCTTGAGGGCGGGAATGTTGTTTGTCTTCATCACTTACTCCTCCATGCAATCCCTTCCCAATCACCGATTAAGTAAGGGCTGGGTTTGTGTTTCACTGGGCACAAAGGCCTAGAGACCTGGGATCAATGAAAGGGATCTCAAAGCACCCCCCACCCCACCCCATCCCCGCTAAGCAACTGAAAACAACGTAAGGAGTTGAACACGTCAGCTTTACAGAAACATCACAGAGTTAAAATTCCGCTCTCATCACCTTGGCCAAAACCATACCCACGCCCTCCTGAGTCTTGCATTTGAGAGCTGAGTTGAGAAAATGACTCCTTCCAAAGTGAAGGGGTGTTGACATTCCTACAACCAAGGCTCTTGCCCGGGGCAGTCCATGAGGTTTCACAAGGGCCACAGGACGTGTGAAACAGGTCGGACTATTTAGTTCAGGCATAAGCTCTGCAGTCTTTTAATGCAGTTTTGAGATGGTTCCTTCGCCTACCCTACTGATAATTTACCGTTTTACTCTCCTTACACCCCTCCCCGCCCCACATATTCGCCAGTTTTCTATGATTGACCAGCATACTTAACAGAAAAAAAGAAAGGCAAGTAGATTTGACCCAGAGAGATCAGTCTGGGTCTAAGGCCGCACACATCAATATTTGGAAAGTTTCTTCCTAGTTAATTATCGACCTTTATCAGCAGGTCAATGATCAAAGTCTTTTGTAAGACCGATTATTATCTATTTTGAAAATTGGCAGACTTTGTTTTGAATACTCATTTTTGCTTTTTGCTAAAAAGTAAAATATGCTAAATTTTAATAAATTGATTTTTACATTTTAAATAAACATTTGATATTAAAGTGATATATGATTATTATAGGCACTTGGACTAAATAATAGGAAAACAGAAAGAAGAAAAATATTACCCCAGTCTCCTCTCAATGGCAACCAATATTTTTGTGTATTGCCTTTATGCTTTATTTTACACAATAGATCATTACACAATATGAGATCATATTGTGCAAATATGTATGAATTTGTGTATATATCTATATATAAAATTTTGTAAGCTGCTGTTTTCACGTACAGTAAAAGCTCCTTCTGCTATTAGAGACGCATCATTAATAAAGTGCTTTGATGATAGCAGGATGTTCCCTTGAACACCCCCATTTGCCAGGCCCTCTAGCATTGTTTCCAGGCCTCTAGCATTGTTTCCGCTCTCCCACAGCTGCACAGTGGCTTTCATTTCTCTTTGCCTCATCAGGGTTTCAGATGGAGCAACCAAGAGCAAGTGTTGGAATGGGGAGAGACGTTCCCTCCCTTTCTCTAAGCATGCCCCAAGTCCCTTGGAGGTTCTTACGCTTTCTATATAGTCCTTGACCATTCTGAGAGAGTTACAATTCAATACTGAGAAAGCAGGACTAGTAGCATATTGTAGTCTGCTGTCAATATTTGAAAGGACTTTTCTAACATCTAATATTTTATTGTGCTTAAAGGCATTCAAAACACTAAATAAAAACAGCCTTGTTCTTCAGGCGTTCCATGTCTTAAGCAGAAAAGGATAGGGTCGGACATATTAAAATCAATGATTCAACAAACATCAAATTCATGTTGACTATTCATCAGTACTCACACAGGGGCTGAATTGCAAAAGTCTACTTTGAAATTGGTTGGTCTTTGCTCAGATTCCAGGACATAAATGTCCCTGCCCCTCTCCCCACCAAACAGAAGCAGCTCCATAAAAGGGAACCAGATGTGTAAATATAAATAACTTGTGCATCTTGGCCTGAGTTCTGGAAGGGGGGCATTCTGGAGTTATTTTGTCCTTTTTCCTAGAGTCCTCACAGTAATTCCAGAGGCAATGTCAGTGGGTCTCTTGCTTGGGGAAATAGGGACACAACCCTTTTGTAAGTGCTGGTTATATTATATATTAAACTTGAAAAATGCTTTCTTATTAATAATGATAAGTAATGTTTATTTTGATAAGCACTTGCTATATCCCAGACACTGACCTAAATTGTGCTTTATCTTCCAACAATTCCATGTACCATTATCTACTTCTTACAATTAAGGAAATTGAAACATAAGCCAGTCCCCTCAGATTGCACCTGCTTGGAAGAGGCTTTTCCAACTCTAGATGGTCTGAGACCTCTACTGCCAGAGCACTTACCTCTAGGCTCTATGTCTTTCTAAAGTGACTATTGAAAAAAATAACAACAACTAATGTTTGGATATATTAGGGGAGTCACAGATGAGAAAGCCATGTAGGTTGCATGTTAATATGAAATGGCATTTCTCAAAAGAGAGCAGCAGCATCCTTTTTTTTTTTATTATTTCTTCACATATGGGGGCTGGGGATTAAACCCAGGACCTCATATGTGGGAAGCTGATGTTCAACCACTGAGCCACATGGTTCCCCTGAGTTGATTTTTTCGTTTGTATGCTTGTTGTCGTTGTTTTTTGTTTGCTTTGGGGGGCGGGGGGGGCGGCTTAGAAGGCACCAGGAACTGAACCTGGGACCTCCCTGTGGGAAGCAGGCGCTCAACTTCTTGAGCCACAGCCACGTCTGCTCCCAGCAGCATCCTTAAGAAATGTAGTAGCCTTTCACCTTCCCAAAGCTGGAGGTGGTTAAGGTACTCAAAATAAATATGTATGTATTTCTGTGCAGGAATTACGTTTGTGAAGCATTTGTACAAGCATTATAGCCACATCATCTCCAAGGATTTGGAAATGGGTACCTTAAGTCCAGAAATTCATAAAAGTAAAAATGATTTATCTTCCTTTCAGGAGCTGGACTCCAAGACATTAGACCAATAGCTGTTTGTTGTCCACATCCACCAGGCTGATCATTTATAATATCTAGCAAATAGAAGGGATACTGTTTGTGGTATTCTATTATTGATCACTAACTAGTGATGGGGCCCAATTTTAAAAAGGAAATATAGGTCAACCAAAGGTTGCATATTTTGTAAATCTAATTCATGTCAGAAGATGTTTTAAAGCCTATAATTGATTTACTTAATTATAGGTAAAAACTTTTCTCTTGAGGTAACTAATGGATATAATGTTCTTTAAAGAAATCATATTTCATTTTGTTGCTCTATACTAGATATATAGTAGTCTTCTAATAATTCAATATCCACAAGGAAGTACAATGTTTTTTTTATTAAAATGAATATTGCAAATTAGATAAACCTGAAAAAATTATGATTTTGCTTTTACTACATCCTGTAATAAGAGATTGAATTATAAGAGCTCAGCCAGTTTTCAATTATATGCAGACATATATGCAGTTTGGAGTGGGTGGACTCACATTAAAAACCTGGCAGCATCAGTAACTGGCAGGGGGATGAACTTAAAAAAAGAGAGAGTGAGAGAAAATATGCAGCACACTCTTCTCTTTTTTTGTAAAGGACAAAAAGTCCTCAAAATTATCGAGAAAGGCAATTACACTTTGCTTTGGAACTTTTGGTAAATTGCCAATGAGGTGATTACTTACAATAAAGCAGTGTAAGGCATGTGATTAAGCACACATTTATGGTTGTATTTATAGAGCTTCCTCACCTTGTGGAAGAACTGTGTTTCAGAAAACTTGGTTGCAAACCAAATCCCCTTTTTGTTGCTTGCCAGAGCTCTGAGCTGGGCCTCGGGAGTTGTTCCAGCTCCATGGTCTACTGTGTGACCTTGGGCAAGTCACCTTCTCTCTCCCAGTTGTCATCATTTCATTATCTGTAAAATGAGGAATTGGTTACAAGAACAACTTCAATTAAAAATATGTTTTGGAAAATTATATATTCATTATCCAGCCCCTAGCAGAATGCTGAAGCATCATATTTGTTCAATAAATATTGGTTGAATGAATAAGCTGTTTTTTTTAAAGGAAAATACAGAAATATATAAAGAAAAATAATATTTAAATCACCTTGAATTTTGTTAACATTTTGGTATCTATTCTTGCAGAGTTTTCTTTCTTTCTCTCTGTTATTTTTATTTTTTGGCATAAACACGTATTTCTTTCTACCAAATGGTGCAAACTGTTTATAGTCTAGTCAGTTTTCTTTGTTAAACATTTCACCATGTCCTGAAATAGTGCTGGAAAATGTGATTTTCATGGCCCCATTAATCCCTCTGAGATTAAGGCTGAGATTTTTCTCTCTAGCCTTAGCATCTCTTAAGCATCAGGCCTCCATTTCTGCCTGTCAGGAAATATCACAACCTGGATGGCCCACAAGCCCCTCAAACTCAACTAACTTATCCTACCCTCCAAGTGTCAGGTGCATCACATTTCATCCTCTGTTCCCCAAAGTGTCAACAGCTCCACTGTCATCATCTCAGTGTTGAGCATTTCAGTGGTTTCCAATTTGGGGTTAGTATGTAAATACTGTTGCAACAGACATCCTTGTATGCAAGTCATTCTTCATATTCTTGATGATTGCCTTAGAATTCATCCCCTCCCCCCCCAGTGAAATTACTGGGCCACTGATTATTAGACACACTTTAAAGGAGTTTAATGCATTCATTCAGATTGTTTTTCAATGTATGCTCTCATCATCAATGCACTATAAGACTCATTTCACTGCATCCTAGCCAACAGTGGATACTGACTTTTTAAGAAATCCCTACCAATTTAATAGGAAAAACAATTTATTATTATTTTTTTAAGTAAGCATTTCATTAATTACTACTGAGGCCAAGCTTTGAACTTTTTTCTTGTTCTGCTAATAATTTGCCTGTTCCAGCTCTAAGGGTTGTAATTCTATGATTTTCTTGAATGGCTATTTGCCGATTACAACATTTACCTTTTGTCTAATCAGAGGGTGGAAACAAACCATCTAATACATTAATTTGAACCCATTTGGCATAAAATAGGGATCTGGCCCTATTTAAGGTGTTGTATGTTTGGAATCCTTTCATTGAACTTTTACAGAATCTAGAACTTGCTTTCCTTTGATTTTCTTCTTTGAGTATGCCACACTTTTCACTTCTGCAGCATGCTTACTCTTTCCTTTGTCTGGTCTGAGTATTTTCAATGTCTAACAGATAATCTAGAAATCAAGGTTTCCATCAGACTGCAATCTAATACCTGATAACCCAAAACTGAAAAATTTTCAAGTTGATGTTTAGGTTCCATTAATCAGTCAACAAATATTTCTTGGAAACCCACTAAGTGCCAGGTATGTTCTTGGTGCACAGGGTGGGTGGGGTGGAGGAGTTATAGAGATGAAAAGCATGGATGGCCTTGTCAATTGCAGACTAGGCTGGAGATAAATGGGTCTCTAATTTATCTGGGTTTCAATTATAAATTGTATACAGTAGAAATTTAGCCATAAAGGTTTAACATTTGTGATTTGGACTATCTTTGAGTGAACCTGGGGGTCAGTGACATCTAGTATTTTCCATTTTGCCAAGTCATCAGTTATAATGGCTTGCATCAACAGGCTGTTTTTCTGAGGTTACGGGTTGATGTGTGAGCTTACTCAACTGCCCAGCATCTACACCTCAACACATCTTGAGCTTATTTAAACTTCATTGCATCCAACAGAGAAATTGCATGCTATAAGGATATTCATGAGTTCCTGAGCACTAAGGATCTGTTGTTCACACATAAAAGCAAAGACCTTAAAAATTAAATTAAAACAAAGGGAAATCATTTTTTAAAATCAAGAAAATTCTTTAAGAGGCATAGATACAGAGATAGACTATAATTTATCTTTTAAAAAGTCCTTGTTAGGAGAGCCAGTGTAGCTCAGTGGTTAAGCACCTGTTTCCCCTGTAAGAGTTCCCGGGTTCAATCCCTCGTATCTCCTAAAAAAAAAAGTCCTCGTTAACACTGATTAGTTAACACTGGGCTTTGAACAAAGCTGACCATTCAGCCTCAGATATGCCCCGAGTCTACATTTCTAGGAAACTACATGGCCAGGGCTAGTAATTGCCTCTATTGGAAAAGTGAACCATCATAATTATTCCATCTCCTATAACTTTGGAGGAAAATGCATTGTCCCTCCCTGCCTTTCTTCCTTAAATATTTACAGAATATGTGCCTTGTAATGGGCACAGGGCATACAGATAGGAAGACAACATCAAATAAGCCAGAATACCCAGGGGGTGCAGTAAAATTCCCTAGATGATTCTAGCGTACAGTCAGGGTTCACAACCACTGGATTGGGTAGAGGAATCAGGGAGGGGAAGGAGGCGAATGGGTGAGGTCTCTATCCAAGGTGGACAGGGGTTCAGTTTTCAGACCAGAGAGAACAACTGTGTCACTGGAGTGGGATGAATGAGTTGGGGGAAGTGGCTCAATATGAAGCTGAGGAGATAACCAAGGTTCAGACCTTATGGGCTGTGTAGTCATTGTTTTTCCTTCATCCTAAGAGCAAAGTGGCAAGTATGACTGGGGACAATGTGACAGCAAAAAGGCTACTGTACGAGTCCATTCGGGAGACGATGAGGATGGCACTGGGAGGTGAAGATGCAGGAAGTGATGAGACTCATGGAGTATGTAGAAGGTAGCTTTGCTGATAGATTGGATTTGAGGGAAGATCAGCAGGTGTCAAGGGTGGCTCTTAAGTCTCTGGTTGGCATAGATGGACAGATAATGGTGTGATTACTATTTTAAACTTAGGGAGCAAGGGGCAAGTGCAGAGAGATCAAGGTAGAGGAACTATTTGCAAAGCTGAATCTGCTTCTGGGTTTACAACGTACATTGGAATCAGGAAGCTTGGTTTTCATAAGTCTTAGTGATTATGAGGAAGTTGAAAATTCAGCCAAATGTTTTTCTCCCTAAAGCTCAAATGTACTGTTGGGCTTCTTTTTGTTTTACTTGGATCGAGCGGGTCCTGTGGTTGATTTTAGTGAAACAAAGTTACTTGTTCTGTAATGAGTTTAGAAATGAAAATTCATGCATGGGTTGGTTTCAATAATGATTTACAACCTAATACATTCTTAAATAAAACCTTGTGTTAAGTAATATTATGACCCACTGTTGGTTAGAGTTTATCTCGATTTATGTTTCATCACATTTGTACCTGAGATAGCAATGCTCCCCTGCCCCCTCAAAAGAAGGTTTTAGTTAAATTGGAAGGGTTTTCAAGGGAGAACAGTCAAAGGAACTAGGAGCTGATTTATGGGCCAAGACTGGAAAAGGTAAATGCATTTTGTTTAGCTAAATGACAAAAGTGTAAAGAAGTCAATCAGGAGTAAAAATGAAAGGAATAATTAGGTTTATAGGAAATGCAAGAAAATTTCGCCCTCTACTGGCTCTCCTTTTCCTAACCTCTCTTCATTCTTCAGATGTAAGGTAAATCCTGTAGAAAATTTTTGAAGTGAATCTGAAGTATCTAATACTAAGAGCAATTAAATACTGAAGATGTCTAAGGTAGTCCAGGGATGTTCTGACTTGGTTTCCTGAATAAAGGAGACTACCCCATGGTTAATAGGTACATGAAAGTAAAGAAGCACTGGCATAGGGCCCTTCTTTGTAACTCTCTTTTAGGGGCACACAATTCCACTGGCAATTATCACAATAATGTAGTTCATTGAGTTTAATAAAATCATGTTTAATTTGTGGATTTAAAAGTCATAGGTTTTTGTTGTTGTGGATGTTTTTAGGAGGTACAGGGGACTGAACCCTGGACCTCCTACGTGGGAAGCAGGTGCTCAACCACTGAGCTACACCTGCTCTCCTAGAAGTCACAGTTCTATGGGAATCACTTTGGTTTTGTTTTGTATGGTTTTATGTTTCATAAATGCTTGCTTCACTTTACCAACCTATGCATTTCTCAAAATAATGATTCACTGATTGACTGGGCTCTGTGGTAACTGGCTGGAAATCAGATCAGATAAAGTGAAATGGCCTTCATGGGGGAGGATGAGGCCCAGAGTAGGATGAAGGAAGACCTACTGCTCACAGTTACATCCTCCTCCATTTACCAGCTGTGTGATCTTGGGGAGTCATTTAAACCTCTCTGAGTCTCAGTATCCAAAACAGTAAAATAAGAAAATGCCACTTCATGAGGCTGGAGCAAGGATTAGATGAGTTAATGTATATAAAGTGCTTAACCCAGGCCTGGGTGTTTTAACAAACTCCTCTTGCTTAAAGACAAATACCGGGAAGCAGATGTGGCTCAAGCGTTTGGACTCCCATCTACCATATGGGAGGTCCCGGGTTCGATTCCCGGGGCCTCCTGGTGAAGGCAATAGCGGCCCACCTGGAGAGCTGACGCAACAAGATGACGCAACAACAACAAAAAAAGAGACACAGAGGAAAAAGACAATGAGAGACACAACAAACCAGGGAGCTGAGGTGGCTCAAGCGATTGAGTGCCTCTCTCCCATGTCAGAAGGTCACAGGATTGGTTCCCAGTGCCTCCTAAAGAGAAGACAAGAAGACAAGCAGACACAGAAAACATGCAGCGAATGGACCAAAAAAAAAGCAGACAGCGAGCGCAAGCAGCAAGGGATGGGGGATAAATAAAATAAAATAAATATTTAAAAAATAATAATAATAAAGGCAAATACCTCCTGGGAGGAGCAACTCTCATTCACCCCTACCTTGGGGAGTCCTACAGGAATCTGAGACCACAGATATGCAGCACTGGGGTGTGGCTCACTTGATCCAGTGTAAAGAAGAAGGGAACTTTCCAAAACTTGAAATACATGTCTGTTCAGGGAACTTGAGATAACTTTGGGCAGCCACAGGGCTCTCTGGGTGACCAAGGAGTCTAGAAGAAACAGGAGGAAGAAAGAGGGGTCAGAAGAGGGTGGGGTGCAGGCGCAGACCGTGCCTGGCCATCGTTTACCAGGGCTCAGTGGAGATCCCTGAGGTCAGCGGGTAAGACCCCAGTAGTTTGGAAAAAGACAGATTTCAGTTTTTCCTTCATTTTGCCCACTCAGGCTCAGGTGGTTCTTCCTTCACTACGGTTCCTTTAAATTCGTTCCCCAGGGTTGAAGGTAGGGGGTAAGAAGAGGGAGGAAGAGTGGGGAGGAAAACAAGAAGAAACCAGGAAAAGATTGTGTCTGTGCTTCTCCTCTCCCTTTCCTACTCCTTATTAGGGAGCCTTCAAATTGCAGCCCCAGGAATTTTAATCTGCTATATTTTTGGATACGTGGTCCTTTGACCATCACATCTTTAGTCTAGAAAGACCATCAACCCCTCTGCTTAATTTATATGTCATATATATTTATATGTATTTATATACTGTATGTAACCTGTTTATTTTTTCTTATAAAAGTTTTGCTTTTGTGGTAGGAAATCTCCTCCCTCTCCCAGGTCGTTTTAGCCCCCTCAGGACCCCTCTGGAATCCTCTACAAGGTGACTACCACATCTTTTTCCTCTCCTTGATTGTTCTTTAGCATCAGGTCTGCATTTATTCCCATCTGTAAATACCATGAAGTTGGCAGCGTGCCCCCAGCATCTCAAACTCAGGATGTTCCACACTTAACTCATACTCCCTCTAAATGCCGGATCTGCTATCCGACTCTGTCCCTTCACCGGCCATCCTCTCAACACCCAAGTCAAAACCTCAGCCTGCCTGACTCCCCTTGCTCCTACAGACAACTTTTGCCCTGCCTTCCTCATCTGGGAAGCCTGGCTTTATATCATCCGCATAGCCTTGGTTCTGCGCTTACCTCCTTCTGCTGAGCTACTGACTCTCTCACGTGGGCCCACTTCCTCCGAGTTCGCCCCACGCCCTCCCCCCATGCTAGTGCCTTCTTCTGGAAGCCCAGGCTCTGGAACCTCATGGTCCAGGCTCCCGTCCTGTCTTTGTCACTTGATAGCTGTGTGACTTTAAGCAAACTGTTTGCTGCTTCTGTGCTCGGTTTCCTCAACTACAAAATGGGACTAGCAGTTCTTACTGTGGAGCTGTCAAGACACACACAACATCAGAACAGTTCCTGGCACACAACAAGTACTCACTGAGAGTTAGATATTAGAGTCTTTATCGTGGGCAACTTCTATATGTGTGTCCTAATCCTAAATTAAACCCAAGCTTTCTCTGATCTCTGAGTTGATCTTTCTCTCCTCTGAATTCCCAGTAGTCTTTTATCTGTAGCTCTTTTAGAGAGTTTAGCAATTTTTAACCTTTCATTCGCGATTTCTAAATTACCTTTTGATGTAGAAATATACTTTCTACATGCTATTAAAATCTAATTTTTTATTATAATTATTTATTTATATTTCTATCTCCTCCTCTAGACTATAAACAACCTGAGGGTCGATCTTTGTCTGATATATTTTTTTGCTCTCCACCCCCTCCATAGGCATGTGCATGTGGTGGACCTTTTTATTTAGTAAAAGCTTTATTGAGATGTAAGTCACATATCACACAATTTAGCCCATTTAAAGTGTACCATTCAATTGTTTTTTTAGAATTTTAACAGAGTTGTGCAACTGTCACCACAATCGATTTTATAACATTTTCATCATCCCAAAAAGTAACCCTGTAGCCGTTAACGATCACTCTCCACTTTCCCCTTAACCCCAGAACTCTCTGTTTAACTTTTTGAGGAACTGTCAGTTTTCCAAAGTGACTACACCATTTTACATTCGCATCAGCAGTGTATGAGGGTTCTGGTTTCTCCACATCCTATATGTGGTAGACTTTTAATATGGAAAGAATAAAAAGAATAGTTACTTAAGCTTCAGCTTCTAGTTCAATAAATACTTTCAGAAAAGTTCTTTCTCCTAAAACTTTAATTAACATCACTTTCTATTAAGAAAAAATGCCCTTCATCTTCCAAGGATGTCTGTGTAGCATTAGGAAGATACTTTAAAGAGGTGGGAAGATTAATCTGCATTCAAATAAAAGTACAGTCTAAGAAATTTTTTTTTCTAGCATTGTTATTGCACCAATAGGGATTTCTTAAGAAATGCAAATATGTATTGTTTTGCCATGAATGAGGCAATGTTATTTGGAGGTGGGGAAAAGTACAGGATCCTGCACAAAAAGGAGATTTTTGAGAGCAAAAAGACGTGGGGTGGAGCCAAATGACAAAGAAAACAATCTATCGAAGCAAACAAGAAAAAGCAGGTAGAATAGGGGTAACTTGGTGTGTCGGGGTGACTGTGGGGGAGGGTGACAGGGATGCAGTTGGGGGCACCATCTCCTGCGTTGTAACATGACATTTCCGATGGCGAGATGAAACGATGTATAAAAAGTGGAAAAATTCCTAATTCTCAAACAGTGGTGCCAAGACACAAGATGCATCCTGGTCATACATCTTATCAAGCACTTATCCTGAGTCCAACACGGTTCTAAGCATTTTATATACATCTCCTCCGTTTAATCCTCCTAATCACCCTGTGGTTTAGATACACTTATTATTCTCACTTTGCAGGTGATCAAGGCACACAGAGGTAAGAAATTGCCCAGAGCACCACAGCTGATATGTATCATCTGGGTTTTGTGCCCTAAAGTCTTTGCTTTTAACCACTGATGTCACAGCTCTCTGCCTAGGTGTGTTTTCTTTGCCTACACTGTTTGAATACAACAAATAAAAGCACAGTAACCACCTTACGGTTTTAGTTTAAATAAAGTCAGTTTAAATAATTAGTCAAAGTCTCTTGATTTGGCAACTGTGTTTCAAAATTAGTCAAAAGTAACGTAATATAAAATGTCAAGGTAGTTATGCCAGTTTGAGATATGCCAATATAATATGCTAGTTGCGCGTTGAGGCAGATCATGCAGGGCTTTATAGACCATACTAACAAGATTTAATTTATTCTAAAGGCAGTGAGAAGCATTTGAAGTCAAGTAGTCACATTGGGGCTTTGGAAATATCCCTCTTGTTGCAGGGGGGAGTTTGGACTGGAGGGGCTGGGCAAAACTGGAGACATCAAAACCAGTCAAGCCTGTGGGGTAGTCAAGGTGAGAGATGAGAAGGGTCTGAACTAACACCATAGCAGTGGCAAATTAAGACGTAAATTAAGGGAAGATTAAGGGGTCAGTCTTGTGGAAGATGAGGGAGAGGTGGGAATCATGTGTCTCCCAGGATTCTGCTTTGTTTGCAGGTCATTTGAAGATACGATTCACCAAGATTGATCCTAATAAATGGGATTTTCCATAATGAATGTAGTTTATTGAGAAGAGAAACTTTTTAATCTTCTCCACTTTTTCACTTTGGTTTTTCTTTACAGTCACCACTCTGCTTTCTTTGGGTAAAAGCCATTTCCATTTCATCAGACATGCCATTCTTTCTGTAGGAGCAATTCCAGCAGTTTTAATACTTCCAACTTAAGTTTATGGAAAGTCTATTCATGTCCCTCTGGGTCTTTTCAACAGGCAGCACCTTTGTGCAATTTCCTGGAACCATCAAACTTGCCGAAGTGCTTGCAAATGTATATTGTTCAACGTGCAAAATGACTTGGTTAGAAAATTGATGGCTAACTTGTTGAAACCCTCTTGTGATTCCAGGCCGCGCTGGCAGGGGGCACCACCATGATCATTGATTTTGCCGTTCCTCAGAAAGGCGGCTCCCTCATCGAGGCCTTTGAGACCTGGAGGAGCTGGGCGGATCCCAAAGTCTGCTGCGACTACAGCCTTCATGTGGCCGTGACCTGGTGGAGTGACCAGGTGAACCACCCTGGGTTCGGATTGTTCCACTTGGTCCCATAGTCCTTACACTATACAAGAGCAACAAACTGGTGCTGCTTCTGATCGAAAGGGGGTGCATATTCTTTTATAGGTTTTGAATTTTGAATCCTGTGAAAATATTACCAACTAAAAAAACTAAAGTTAAAAAGAAATATGTAAAGATAAGATAAATTCTTCATGCTCATTCACAAGAGCCATTCCTAATGTTTAATTCGTGAATGATAAATGTTTTTTTTTTTTTTTAA
>JAQZBX010028999.1:0-18884 GCA_029593785.1 Cabassous unicinctus
AAAAAAAAAAAAAACTTTTGGATTTAATTATACTTTTTTTTCTCTATTTCATTTATTTTTACTCTAGTACATGTTATTTCTTTCCTTCTGCTATTTTGTGACTTTTGACAAAAATACCAAATCAATTAAAGGAGAAATAAATGTTGCTTCAACAAATTGTGCTGGAACAACAGCAAATTCACATTCAAAAATTATGTGGACCCCTTCTTTCACAAGTTACAAACATGTTTTCAAAAAGGGATACATAAAATAATATTTATATATAAACAAAGCTGACCATCTGAAGGGCTGTGGACTTTCAAATCTAGAACAAAATTTCAGGCTGTAACTTGATTTTTATAAAAGCTAAAGTTACTGATATGAATACTGTTCTTTATACAACATTCCAATATAATTTAAAGTCCATAGCTAAGTAGGTTTATTTTAAATATATTAACTATATTCTACAATTATTTGTAATTTTATTCATTTCTAATGCTTTGAGGAAAAATACTTTTATTTATTAGAGCTATGAAAATATTATTCATACTGAACAGAATTAAATTTGTAAAGAGAAGAGTTTTAAAATGCATGTAAATAACACTAAACTTTTTTTGCAACTTGTACTTCATAGAATCTTTTTGTAAATTAAATGAAATATGGTAGTTCAAAAAATGGATAAGTGATCTATATATGGGAACTAAACCTGTAAAATTCTTTCAAGAAACCATAGTTTAATATCTTTTGGTAGACAAAGGGCTTTGTCATGGGCAATTGATTTTTAGATTTTACTCCAAAAGTGTAAACATCAAAAATCAATCAGATAGTGTGCATTCAGGGTATATATCAAATCAGTACACAAACAGCTTAGGCCCCACCCCTAATTTGGAAGGTGGAGGAGGAAAGGTCTTAAAAAGTGAGTTGCATTCTGTTTTTCTTTTCTTGTTTCTTAATAATCACTTTATTCCCTTGCCTACCCTAAAACCAAACAAAACCAAACAGTTTAAGACAGAAAGAAAACAAAACAATCAATCAATAAAGTAGACATCTTCTAAACTACAATTTTCCTGTATCAAAGAGCAGAATGGGATAAAATATTAATAATCCATATGTATATATCCAATATAATTGAAAGCAGGGCATCAGACAAATATGTGTATACCGATGTTCATGGCAGTATTAGTCCCAAAAGCCAAAATGTGGAACAAAACAAATATCCATTAGCAAATGAATATATAGATGAAATGTGCTTTATCCTTACAAAAGAATGTTATTCATTCATTAAAGAAATGAAATATTATATATGCTACTACATGGATGAAGCCTAAAGGTATTATGTAGAGTGAAATAAGATAGGCACTAAAGAACAAATATTGTATGATTTCTATCATATGAAATACTTATGAAATAACTCTCACCCTAATTAATTGGAATCAATGAAATCTGTAGAGTTACAGATAACAGAAAGAATCTGATAAAAATTTTAGAATTGAGTTAAATACAGTAACGAATAGTAAAACAAAAGGAACCAGAAACTAAAATGTTGGTCTTTGAAAAGATCAATATAACTGATGAAATTTCAGATAGATTTAAAAAGAAAACTAATTGAAGGAATAAACTCCCCAATACAAATAAAAAATAAAACAGACATACTAAATACCCCCTTACAGAAGTAAAAATGAATGAAAAACACTGTGAATATTTGCAGACAAAAATTGGAAAATCTTGATGATATTGAAAAATTCCTATGGACAGAGACCTTATCAATATTGACTCAAGATGAAATATAAAATCTCACCAAATTTTTAGCAAGGGATTGAATTGTAACAAATACCTCCCCCAAAATACAAGTAGTGGTTGAGATAGATTCACTAGTGAATTGTACCAAACATTCAGAGAAAACTAACACCAACTCTATTCAAACTCTTCCAAAAAATTGAAGAGTAACCAATGTTTTCTAAACAATTCTTTAATTAAAAATACCTTGATACTAAAAGCAGATAAAGACATCAAAAGAAAACTCTAGACCAATATTCTACATGATAATGATTTAAAAAAAATTTTAAATGCAATTAAAACAAAATAATATTAATCAATTTATAAAGGTGAAATTAGATTAGTACTTATGTAGGGCTGGGGAAGACAGGTTAAGCAGTGTGGTGTTTTAGTTTTTGAAGTAATGAAATGGTTCTAAAATTTATTTTAGTGATGAATGCACAGCATTGTGATTATACTAAAATCCATTGTAATTTTATGTTGCCCTCTGGTCATCATTTATCTTGATGGGTTTATTCAGCTGATGAGCTTCTCTCTTTCCTCTAGAATTTTGTTTAGCTGCTGGTTTTGTGTGTGTGTTAAGTTTTCTCTTGGACACTTTTTTCTTCTTGTTCTATTTCCTTGCTGTTTTATTTGTTCCCTTGAAGGAAAAGATTAGGGCCAGAGAAAATGAAAGAGTTAAGAAAAGAGAAAGGATAATAGTAATAATAATAAAAGTTAGAAGAGGGGCCACATAAGACTTAGTAAAATGAATTTTTAACTCATGTAAGCAATGTAGAGTAATAGGAATAAAAAAGTGGAGTACCTACAATGAAATGGAAAACCGAATATAGAAAAATATATAGAAGAATTTAAAAGGCCAGAATGATGAGGCAAGAGAGAAAGAGAGAAGAAAGGACAGAAAGAAAAAAGTTAAAAATAATATTTTACAAAAAGAAAACAGAATAGACAAGATAAAAATTGAAACCAGTATAGTTGAGGACTAATAAAAAAATTTGGAATGTGTGAACCACAACAGAAAGAAGAAGATAGAAAGATGATGCAAGGAAAAGGGATAGTGTTGGTAGACAAAATCAGTATACACAGAAAATGGGAAATCAAGGAAGAAGAAGCACAGCAAAGAAGAAACAAGTTAGCAGCACCTAATTTATAAAGGGGTGGGGGAAGAGGAAAGAAAAACAGGAAACAAACAGACAAAAAAAAAGAAACCACCAAAAATATTTTTAAAAAAACAACAAATATGCACCCAAATAAACACACTAGCAAGCAGTCAAACAAAGCTAAGGAAGAACACCATTTCTTCTTGGGCCCTTATGGAGCCTCTCAGGCTGCCTGTGTTCATCAATCAATTACCAGCAGGGTTTGAGGCAGGTTTTAGTGAGGAAACTAAGTTAAAAAAACATTTTAGTAACTTCTTTTTTTTTTGGAAAAATAAGGAACCCAAAAGAAGCTAGTACAAAAATAAAGTCTATATTTTTCCTGTCCTACGGTATCAACTGAATGTTAGATAGCCTGGTGGATCACTACTCTTAGAGGACCTGAAAATTGAACTAGGGACCTCATATATTCAAGGTAGAAATTCCTTCACTGAGCTACCTTTCTAATTTGGTCAATTAGCTCTTCACAAAGCTATTCTGTCACTTTCACCTGGTCAGGTTTTACTGTCCTAGGGCAGCAGAATTCAGAAGGCTGTATAAGCAAATCCCCCCTCCCCTCTCCTGGTCAGGTTGAGCTCCCTTTTGAAATTCAAATGGGACCCTGATGACTGAGTACACTGCACTGAAGTGATTGTTCAAGCCTCTTCTAGACAACCTTCTCCTCCCAGGGGACCCTATAAAGGCTCTTGAAAACTTATTAAGCACTTCCCACTACCTGACTTCCTTAGGGGAGATGAAATTCTGATAGTTCTCAGCACAGAACTATTAAATTGGCTGACTCTACTCTCTCTCAGGCCAAGGTTCTGTATCCCAGGGTTGTTAAGTAAATCAGGCTGCCTCAGCAGATTCACCTCTCCCTTCTGTCTGGTCCCACTTTAAGCCAGGTATTGTGCTCCCCAAAGCTCAAATGGGGTTTATGCAACCAAAACCAAAGAAAAGAAACATCTATCGACCCCTTACCAAACCCTCCCACTCTCAGAGAATGCTCCCTTTTGCTGGATTGGCAGGGGGAGTCAGAGCTCAACCTGCTCCTTGCCTTGAGGGTGGGGCTTAGGCAAATGTAATTTCCAGGTGCAGGTTTTGTCTTGAGCAATCTATCTCCCTGTCCAGCTCCCTCAAGACTGAAGCCCCAAAGGCTCCCGTTCTGTGGGTTCCCAGAACAGCTCATCCAGGCAGGATTCTGTCCCCAGTCAACCATCATTTGTGAGAGAGGTGATGAGTGTCCACTTAAACTGACACCATCTTGCCTCACCTCCTCAATTTTGCCTCATCTCCTCCATGAGATAAATAAAATTCCAGAGACAGTGGGTGAAGAATCAATCAATAAATGAAAGAATACAGAATTCACATCCTGGAGAGCTCTACCACATTCTCTAAGGGAGCAGCAACAGTCCCCCAAGTGCAGGGGCAGTGATGGGTGGAGGAGAATGATTCAATAATGGGCCCTTGATATTGATGACTAGCCTTAGTAATCTTTGCTCTTGAAATTGAAACTTAGCCTATTGCTATGGGGTGCCTAAGGGTTGCCTCCTGAGAGCCTCCTTGTTGCTCAAATGTGGCCTCTCACTGAACCAAACTCAGCATATGAATGCATTACCTTCCTCCCAGCATGGAAAATGACTCCTGGGGATGAGCTTCTCTGGCACTGAGGGTTTGTTACCAAGTGCCAACAGGCAATGAGACTGGAAAAAGCCCTTGAATAAAAGGGGGGAAAGTTAAAGACAACTGAGTTTATATGGCTAGGAGACTTCAAAATGAGTTGGGAGGTCATCCCAAAGGTAACACTTACACACATCTCAATAGGATCTCATAGAATTACAAAGTGGATATCACCCCAAATAGTGGGACTCCTAAGGGCTCTGGAGATACACAGGTCCTATGTCATGTTGGATAGCTCGAGAGTTTGGTACCTGGCCAATGAGCCCAACTCTGCAGTTTGTGCTCCTGAGATTGACAGAGTTGGACTCAACTATGTCTTCCATTCACATGGCTCATCTGTCCTTTCTATTCAATCATATACATGGTGCTGGAGTTTGTAGGTGTACATCCAGAGACTTGAGTCTTTGCACTGTCCATGTGCCAGTTGGGCTCAGAACCTCAGTGGAGCAGCAACTCCTACTCTACATGTCAAGGGACTCACCCAGCACAACTGGTAGGGAGATTATGATGGACAATGGCCATCCTAGGGAATGGAGAGGAACTGCAGCTGCAGGCAGGATAATCCAATCCTTCTTTGCCATGGGATAAAGACCCTCTCAATTGGAGGTGGAGTGGACATCACGATCCCAGACTACTCAGGATGGAGGTAAGAGCTTTGGACTAGAGTGGACTTACTGGTATTCGGCTATAGATATATTGTGATTCAAGCAATGGAAGAAATTACAGCATTGATATGAAGCCAGTGGCCACTGGATGATTCGGGTCAGGGAGAGAGAAATACAATTGTAATACAGGGGCTTTTCCAGGACATGGGAATGGTCCTGAGTGATATTGCAATGACAGATATAGGCAATTTTATATAATCATATAACATGCAGAACTGTGTGGGAGAGAGTGTGGTCTACAATGTGAACTATGGTCCATGTTTAATGGGAAAATCTCAGGATGCGTTTATCAATTCCAATGAATGTGCCACACTAATGAAGGATGTTTATATAGGAGGTTATGGGAGGTGTGGGAGGTGGGGCATATGGGAATCCTTATAATTTTTGTGTAACATTTATGTAATCTAAGTATCTTTTAAAAAATTTTAGAAATTAAAAAAATTAAGAAAATAAAAATTAAAAGCCATTGATCTTATGGCATGTGTATACATCTCAATAAAACTCCTTAATAAATAAATAAATAAGTAAATAATTGAGCAAGAATAGCCAGAAATAGGAGATATGTACAGTAGGGGAACCATTGAAAGATTGAAAGGTGAAGAATTTTTTTATTTGTCTGTTTTTTGGTTTATTATTCTTGTTATTGCAATAATGAAAATGCTCTAATAATGAATGCACAACTATGTGATTATAGCAAACACCTTTGATTGTACAGTTTGGATTAATTGTATGCTTTATTAATATGTACCAATAAAATTGATTGGTTCAAAAAACCTCTAGGCCAATATTCAATACGATAATGGATAGAAAAATCCTTAAAAATACAAGTAAACCAAATCCAAATTCATATTAAACATGTTTTAACCGAAGAGCAAAACTTATCCAAAGAATGCAAGGAAGATTCAATTTTAAAATGTCCATATATATAATACATCATAGTGATACAATGAAGATGAAAACTCTCCACTATATCATCTGAAAAAGGAAAAAAGTGATCCTATTACTCCACCTTTTCATGATAAAAACTCTCAGACCCAAAGTACAGAAGATAAGCTCCCAAAACAATGAAGGGCATGTATAAAAAAATACACACTAACATCATAACAAATTGTGAATCACTGAAATATTTTCCCCTAAAAGAGGAAGATTACAACGTTGCTTCAATTGGTCAATACTATTTAACATTGTAGGGAAATCTAGCCAGAGCAATTAGGAAAGAAGAATTAACAGTGTATAATTTGGAAAGGAAGAAATCAAATTAGGGCTACTTGCAGATGATGTGATCTTATATATAGGAAGTCCTAAAGAATGTACCAGAAAGCTACTAAATCAGTTAGATCAGAGAGTAGCAGGGTATATAATTAACACACCAAAAATCAGTTCTGTTTCCATACAACATCAGTGAATAATACAAATAGGAAACTTAAAAACAATTCCAGTAACAATAACATCTAAAACAGTAAAATATCTCAGAACACACTTAGCCAATTGACTGAAGGTTTAGAACAATCAAATCTCCTCATTAATATAGTTGAGAAAAAAAGAAGAGAAGACCTAAATAATGGCAAGATATTCTATATTCATGGATTGTAAGAATTAATATGGTTAAGGTAAAAATACATTTCAAAGCAAACTGTAATGTAATGCAATCCTTATCAATATTTCAGGATCCCTTTTTGTAAATATTGAAATGCTGATCCCTAAATACAAATAAAATTACAAGGGGCCCCATATAGTAAAAAATTAACATAAAAATATAAAGTTGCAGGACTCACAATTACTGATTTCAAAATGTAATCTATAGCTATGTGTAGTAAAATAGTGTGGTGTCAGCATAAGGACAGACCTACAAATAAATTGAACAGAATTGAAACTCTATGAATAAATCCAAAACTCTATGGTCTATGGCTTTTTGATGTTTGACAAAGGGTTCTCAGCCTATTTATTGGGGGAAAGAATAGACTCTTCAATCAATGGATTTTTTAGGAGATTAATAAAATTGACAAACCCTTAGGATGACTAACAAAGGAAAAAAGAGAGGATGCAAATTCATAAAATAAAAGATGTGTAAGGGGATATCACCACTGACCCCACTGAGATAAAGATTGTCATAAGAGGACACTTTGAAAAATTATATGTGAACAAGATGGAGAACTTAGAGGAAATGGACAAATTCCTAGAAACACATAAGCAGTCTACATTGATGAAAGATGAAATTGATGAACTCAACAGACCGATCACAAATAACCACATAGAATTAGTCTTCAAAGGCCTCCCAACAAAGAAAAGCCCAGGACCAGATGGCTTCAGAGGTGAATTCTACCAAATATTCTGGAAAAAACTGACACCTATCCTGCTTAAACTCTTCCAAAAAATAGAAGTGGAGGGAACATTGCCTAACTCATTCTATGATGCCAATATCACCATAATTCCAAAGGCAAGCAAGGACACTGCAAGAAAGAAAAACTGTAGACCAATATCTCTAATGAACCTAGATGCTAAAATCCCCCCAAAATACTTGCTAATCATATTCAACAACACATCAAATGAATTATTCAGCAAGACAAAGTGGGTTTCATCCCTGATATGCAAGGTTGGTTCAATATAAGAAAATCAATCAATTTAATACACAACATAATCACATTGAAAGAAAAAAAATCACATGATCATCTCTATAGATGCAGAAAAACCATTTGACAAACCACAACACTCTTTCCTGATAAAAACACTGCAAAAGATAGGAATAGAAGGAAACTTCTTCAGCACGATAAAGGGTATATAAGACAAATGCACAGCCAACTTTATGTTCAATGGCGAAATCCTAAAATCATTCCCTCTAAGATCAAGAACAACACAAGAATGCCCATTTTAACTGCTGTCATTTAACATTGTGTTGGAAGTACTTGCTCAAGCACTTAGGCAAGAAAAAGATGTAAAAGACATCCAAATTGGAAAGGAAGAAGAAAAAACTTCACAATTTACAGACAACATAATCCTTTTCAGAGAAAGCCCTGAAAAATGAACAACAAAGCTTCTAGAACTTATAAATGAGTTCAGTAAAGTGGCAGGTTATAAGATCAATGTTCAAAACTCAGTAGCATTTCTGTACACCAATAATGAGCAATGTGAGGGGAAATCAAGAAAAAAATCCCATTTACAATAGTAACTAAAAGAATCAAATACCTAGGAATGAATTTAACTAAAGATGTAAATGACTTATACACAGAAAACAACACAATACTGTTAAAGAAAATCAAAGAATAATTAAATGGAAAAACATTCCCTGTTCATGGTTAGGAAGGCTAAACTTCTTTAAGATGTCTACCCTACCCAAACTGATTGACAGATTTAATGAATCCCTATAAAAATTACCACAGCAATTTTTACTGAATTGGAAAAGCTAACTATGAAATTTATTTGGAGGGGCAAGGGCCCCCAAATAGCCAAAGACATATTGAAAAAGAAAAATGAAATCAGAGGAAGCACATTACCTGACTTTAAAACATACTACAAGGCTACAGTGTTCAAAACTGTATGGTATTGGCAAAAGGATAGATATACTGACCCATGGAACCAAATTAAGAGTTCTGATATAGATCCCCACATATACAGTCACTTGATATTCTACAAGGCCACCAAGCTCACTCAACTGGGAGAGAAAGTCCACTTCAACAATGGTGCTTGGAAAATTAGATATCCATATCCAAAAGAATGAGAGAAGAATACCAACTCAGACCTTATACAAAGATTAACTGAAAATGGATCAAAGATCTATATATAAGAGCCAAGACCCTAAAGCTCCTAGAAGATAATGTAGGGAAACATCTACAGGATTTTGTAATAGGAAATGGTTTCATGAACTTTACACCCAAAGCATGAGCAATGAAAGAAAACTTAAATACATGGGATCTCCTCAAAATTAAAAACATTTGCACCTCAAAGGATTTTGTCAAGAAAGTGAAAAGGCAGCCTACACAATAGAAGAAAATATTTGGTAACCATACATGTGATAGGGAACTAATATCAAGCATATCTGAAGAAAGCCTACACTTGGGAAATAAAAGGACAAAAAACCCACTTAAAAAATAGGCAAGTGATTTGAATAGACACTTCTACAAAGAAGAAATACAAATGGCTAAAAACACATGAAAAGATGCTAAACATCACTAGTTATTAGGGAAATGCAAATCAAAACTACAATGAGATATCATCTTACACCCATTAGACTGCCAGCTATTAAAAAAACAGAGGACTACAAGTGTTGGAGAGGATGTGCAAGAATGGGAATGCAGCCATTGTGGAGGACAGTTTGTCAGTTCCATAGGAAGCTAAGTATAGAATTGCCATATGATACAGCAATCCCATTCCTGGGTAGAAATCAAGAAGAATTGAAAGCAGGGATGTGAACAGATATATGCATAACAATGATCACAGAGGCATTATTCACTATTGCTAAATGTTGGAAACAACCCAAATGCCCTTCAACAAATGAATGGATAAATAAATTGTGGTACATACACATGATGGAATACTACTTAGCTGTAAGAAGGAATGCAGTATTGACACACAGGATAAAATAAATGAATCTTGAAGACCTTATGTTGAGTGAAGCAAGCCAGGAACTGAAGGAAAAACATTAAATGACTTCATTGATATAAATTAAGCAAATCAAACAGGTTCTCAGAACCTGAGTCTTGAAGATATGTTTACAGGAGACAGAAAGTGAGAAGAAAGTTTTGAGTCAATGCGTCTAAGTGCAAAATCTAGGATAAAGTGGAGGGGTATAGTTGTGCAGTGGATGGGCATATCAGTGGTGCAGTGATGCTATTGGCCTGATGGTGATGGTCTGTGAAGGGGGTAAGGTGGGGAGTGTGGGTTAGACTCTCCATGGAATTAAGTGGAGTATAGGGGGAGGGAGCAGGTGAACTCTGGGGATTTAGGGGTATGTGGTTGAAACTACAATGTTGGGAATGTTCTTTTGGCAAATTTGGCAGGGGAGGATTACTGATTTAAGGTAGTGGATGTTGGCATGCGGGATGGGTCGTATCTGGGGCATGGTTCTAGGGGTTGTGTAGCATTCATCTTATCATAGCATGTTGTATCAGGATGTGGAGACTCACATAATGAGTTGGAAGGTGTTGGACTCCCATTGTGGAGATTCCTGCCATGATCTCAAGTAGAGGGGTGGGAGTCTCTTGAGAGCATAGGCAGTGCCTAATAGAGAAGGACAAGCCAATATGTCAAGCCCTCAATATTGTTGCAAGTAACTATGTATCTGGTCCTTGAATGAGTTAATCTTGGTGGTTTCCATGCATCCTGAGGGGAGAGGGAGGGAGGAATAGAAAAGTTAGAACACAGAACAATTTTGGGGCAATGGAATTGTTCTACATTAACTTGCAAAGATGGATACAGACCACGTTAAACTTCATCAAAATTCTATAAAACAGTATGGTCCAAAATGTAAACCACAACGTAAATCATTGACCATCATTATTAGCAATACTTCAATATTTGTACTTCAATTGTAACAAATGTACCATCCACATATTAAATGTTATTAAGGGGGAAAGGAGAAAAGGGAGAGGGTGTTGGGTATATGGGAATCACCAATATTCTGTATGTGACTTTTCTGTAACCTAAAGCATCTTTGAAGACAAAAAGAAATAAAATAAGACCCTGGGTGAATAAATGAAAATAGATGTCACTGTATATACAGGACAACAAATCTTACAGTGATGAAAGACATAATGATAAAAAATATAATTTTATATTTTTTGTTTTTTTATGATTTCAAACTAAATTTTTAAAAATATTTTATTCATTATTTTAAAAACCATCATTATTATATCATATTCTTATAAATTATATTGTTATTTTCTTATTTTTTAAAAGATACTTAGATTAAATGAATTTTGCACAAAAAAATATAAGGATTCCCATACACCCCACCTCCCACACCTCCCACATCATCCCACATAAACATCCTTCATTAGTGTGGCACATTAATTGGAATTCATAAACACATCCTGAGATTTTCCCATTAAACATGGACCATAGATCACATTGTAGACCACACTCTTTCCCACACAGTTCTGCATGTTATATGATTATATAAAATTGCCTATATCTGTCATTGCAATTTCACTCAGGACAATTCTCAAGTCCCAAAAAAGCCCCTGTGTTACAATTGCTTTTCCCTCTCCCTGCCCCAAGAGCCTCCAGTGGCCACTGGCTCCACATCAATATTGTCATTTCTTCCATTTCTTGAATCACAATATGTCTATAGTAGAATACTATTAAGTCCACTCTAGTCCATAGCTCTTCCCCCCATCCTGAGGAGTCTGGGATGGTGTTGTACACTCCACCTCCATTTGAGATAGGCTTATATCCCAAGGGGAAGATGGATGGGATTATCCTGCTTGCAGCAGCAGGCTCTCTCCATTCCCTGGGACAGATGTTGTCCATCATCATCTTCCCACCAATTGTCCTGGGTGAGTCCAATGAGCTGTAGAGTAGGAGTTGCTGCTCCACTGAGGTTCAGGACCAGCTGGCACATGGACAGCCCAAAGACTCAAATCTCTGGATGTACACCTACAAACTTCAACACCAAGTATAGGTTTGAATAGAAGGGACAGATGAGACATGTGCAGTGAAGGCAAAGTTGAGTCCTACTCTGTCACTCTCAGGAGCATAAACTACAAAGTATGGCCCACTGACAAGGCATCAAACTCCGGAGGTATCTGCTCTGACATAGGATCTGTGTGTCTCCAGAGCCCTCAAGAGCCCCACTATTTGGAATGATATCCACATTGGAATTCTATGAGATCCCACTGAGATATGCATAAGCATTACCTCTGGGATGACCTCCGACTCATTTTGAAGTCTCTTAGCCATATAAATGCATTTGTCTTTAAAATTTACCCCTTTTATTCAAGGTCTTTTTCCAGTTGCATTGTCATTTGGCACTTGGTAGCAATCCCTCAGTGCCAGGGAGCCTCATCCCTGGGAATCATGCCCCATCCTGGGAGGAAGGCAATGCATTCATATCCCGAGTTTGGCTTAAAAAGAGGCCACATTTCAGCAACAAGGGAGTTCTCAGGAGGCAACCCTCAGGCACCCCATAACAATAGGCTAAGTTTCAATTCTAACAGCAAAGATTCATAAGCCTGGTCATCAATATCAAGGGCCATCAGTGGAACATCCTCTTCCACTAGTCACTGCCCCTGCACTTGGGGGACTGCTGCTGCTCCCTTAGAGAATGTGGCAGAGCTCTCCAGGATGGGAATTCAGTATTTTCTCATTTATTGAGTGATTCTCCACCCACTGTGACAATGTCCCATGAAATTTGAACATTTTTATATACATTATATTTATGCACAGTTGAATTTCCTCCCATGCATCCCCCATCCCTGACACCCCACACCAATGATCCTCCCCCACCCCAGTTGTAACCCTTTTGTGATCCAAAGCTTCTTCAAAGAAGAAGCCATTACAATAGCTGAATACAATTAATAGGAAAATGAAATAATAATGATAAGTTTAAATGTAAAAGATAAAATACATAAAAAAATTTTTAAAACTAAAAATAAATAAAATTAAATGATTGGGATATTTTGAAAAAATGAAAAATATAACAAATTTTTTTTGACATTTTGCCTTTCATCAGTGCACTATCTGGTGTCCAGTCTGTACCATGGCACCTTCCCCCTCTCTTACCCCAGTGTCTTACTATTTTTCATTTTGTTTTCAAAGAAGTTTTAGGTCACGGCAAAGTCACACACAGAATACAGGAGACTCCCATATACCCTACACCATCTCCCTTTCCTCCCCGCCATATTAATACCTTTTTATATGTGGATTTTATCATTGTTATAACTGATATACAAATAGTGAAACAGCCAGTAAACATTGTCAATGGTTACACTGTGGTTTACATTTTAGACTGTACACTTTTTAAAATTTTGGTGACATTTACCATGTCCTATGTCCATCACTGTATGGTAATGAAGAACGTTTCCACTGACAACGAAATACCCCATTTGACCTATTCTCTTCTTCCCACCACATCTCCCTGGGGCCCACAATGACCCCCTGGCTTGCCTCATTGGATGACAATATTCATAGTTACATGCAACAAGAAGTCTTGACACAGTGCTTTGTCCTCCCCTATTGGGAACCACCCTTGCTCTTGAAAGAGTCCTGCCTATTTCTGAACAAATTGGTCCACCCAAAGATGGAAGTCCAACTCCTTCCTGCTCATTAAGTGTGTCTCCACTAATTGATACAAAACATTAAGATAGAATGAACACTCAAACACTCACTAAAGGCCTGCTTTAGGTGCACCCTGTCCTGAGCCCCTCAACCAACACCCTAAAGCAGTTACCATTCCTTGTCATTTTGCCATAAGAACATTCCCACCTCTGTACTTTCAACCTCACACCACCTGGCCCCTCTCCCAACACTCCCCCAGTATCCTCGATGTTCTGACCCACCCTTTCTATTCTACCAACCTGTCAACCCTGCAACACCCAACCCAATAATATCACTACCTTCCTGTCCTATCCTGTCAACATGCAACTACACTCTATAACTTTACCATAGATTACAACCATGTGGGTGATGGCTCACTAACATCTCTTCTCTTTCCATTTCTTGTAAACATATTTTACAGACAATAGTTCTCTAAGGCTGCTCAATTTCCTTAATTCATATCAGTGAGTTCATGTACTGTTCATCCTTCAATGCCTGGCTTGCTTCACTCAACATAAGGTCTTCAAGATTCATCCAGGTCATCCCATATGTTAACGCTATTCCTTCTTACAGCTGAGTAATATTCCATTCCATGTATGTACCACATTCTGTTTATCCATTCATCTGTTGATAGGCACCTGGGTTGATTCCAACTTTTGGCAATAGTAAACAATGCTGCTATGAATATTAGTGTGCCTATATCTGTTCATGTCTTTGCTTTCAATTCTTCAGGTTATCTACCCAGCAGTAGAATCACTGGATCATATGGATATCCTATAGTTTTTTTTTGAGGAACCGCAAAACTGTCATCCATAGTAGCTGGACCATTCTACAATCCCACCAGCAGTGGATAAGGGTTCCCATTCCTCCACATCCTCTCCAACACATATAATCTGCTGTTTTTTTTAATAGCCACCATTCTAATGGGTATAAGATGGTATCTCATTGTAGTTTTGATTTCCATTTCACAAATAGCTATGCATGGTGAGCATCTTTTTATGTACTTTTTAGCCATTTGTATTTCTTCCTTGGAGAAGTGTTGTTTCAGGTCACTTGCCCATTTTTTGAATGGGTTGTTCCTCTTTTTATTTTCGAGGTGCAGGATTTCTTTATTTATGCAGGATATTGGCTCCTATCAGATATATTTTTCCTAAATATTTGCTCCCATTGGGTAGGCTGCCTTTTTACTTTCTTGATAATTACCTTTGAGGTGCAAACGTTTTTAATTTTGAGAAATTCCCATTTATCTATTTTTCTTTTACTGCTTGTGCTTTGGGTTTGAAGTTCATGAAATCATTTCCTATTACAAGGTCTGTAGAGGCTTACCTATATTATCTTCCAAGGTCTTTATGGTCTTGGCTCTTACATTTAGATCTTTGATCCACCATGAGTTGATTTTTGCATAAGGTATGAGATGGTGTTCCTCTCTCATGCTTTTAGATATGGATATCCAGTTCTCTAAGCACCATTTTTTGAAAAGACCATTTTCTCCCAACACAGTGGATTTGGTGGCCTTGTCGAATATCAGATGACTATATAGTATGTATATCCATACTATCAATTCAGTTCCATTGGTCAGTATGTCTATCATTGTGCCAATACCATGCAGTTTTGACCACTGTAGCTTTTTAGTGTGATTTAAACTCAAATAGCGGGATACCTCCAACTTCATTTTTCTTTTTCAATATGTCTTTTGTGAATCAGGGCCTCTTACCCTTCCAAATAAATTCTGTAGTTAGTTTCTCCAATTCATTAAAAAATATAGTGTTGCTTTTTTATTGGGATTGCATTATATCTGTAGATTAGTGTGTGTAGGATAGACATCATGATGATGTTTAGTCTTCCTTTCCATGCATAGGGAATATTCTTCCCTTTATTTAAGTCTTCTTTGATTTCCTTTAAGTGTTGTGTAGTTTTCTTTATATAAGTCCATTACATCTTTAGTTAAATTTATTCCTAGCACTTTGATATTTTTAGTTACTATTGTAAATGGTATTTTTATCTTGATTTCCTCCTCAGTTTCCTAATTATTGGTGTACAAAAATACTGCTGATCTTTGAGTATTGATCTTATAGCCTGCAACTTTGCTGTACTCCTTTATAAGTCCTGGAAGCTTTGCTGTAGATTTCTCAGGGCTTTCTATGTATATGATCATGTCGCATGCAAATAGTGAAATTTTAACTTCTTCCTTTCCAATTTGGATGATTTTTGTATCTTTTTCTTGCCTCAGTGCTCAAGCAAGTACTTCTAAGACAATGTTAAATAGGAGTGGTGATAGTGGGCATCCTTGTCTTGTTCCCAATCTTAGAGGGAAAGCTTTAAGGACTTCACCATTGAAGATGATGTTGGCTCTGATTTTTTCATATATACCCTTTATCATGTTCAGAAAGTTCCCTTCTATTCCTATCTTTTGCAGTGTTTTTATCAGTAAAGAGTACTGTATTTTGTCAAATGCTTTTTCTGCATCTATAGAGATGATCATGTGATTTGTTTTCATTCAATCTCTTTATGTGGTGTATTACATGGTCTGATTTTCTTATGGTGAACCACCCTTGCATACCCGGGATGAAACCCACTTGGTCATGGTCTAGAATTCTTTTGATATGTTGTTGAATGCAATTAGCAAGTATTTTATCAAGGATTTTAGCATATAGATTCATTAGAGAGATTGGTGTGTAATTTTCCTTTATTGTGGCATCTTTGTTTGGCTTTGGTATTAGGATAATTTTGGCATGATATAATGAGTTCAGAAATGTTCCTTCTACTTCTATATTTTGGAAGAGATTAAGCAGGATTAATGTTAATTCTTTCCAGAATGTTTCATAGAATTCATTTGTGCAGCTGTCTGGTCCTGGGACCTTCTTAGTTGGGAGGTTTTTGATGACTGGGTCTATTTCTCTAGTTGTAATTGGACTGTTGAGCTCATCAATTTCTTCTTTCATCAAAGTAAGGTACATGCAGTTTCTAGGAATTTGTCCATTTCTTCTAAATTCTCCTTTTTGTTGGCATATAATTTTTCAAAGTATCCTTTTATGATACTCTTTATTCTTGTGGGGTCAGTGGTGATACCCCTTCTTTATTTCTTATTTTGTGTATTTGCATCTGCTCTCTTTTTTTCTTCATTAGTCTGGCTAAGGGTTTGTCAGTTTATTGATCTTGAAGAACAAACTTTTGGTTTTCTTTATTTTTTCTTGTGCTTTCTTCTTTTCTATTTCATTTAGTTCTGCTCTAGTCTTCCTTATTTCCTTCTTTCTACTACCTTTGGGGTTAGTTTGTTGTTCTTTTTCCTATTCACCCAGGTGTGCCTTTAGGTCTTCAATTTTGACTCTCTTCCTTTTTGATGTATGCATTTATGGCTGTGAATTTGCCTGTCAGTACAGCTTTGGCTGCATCCCATGTGTTTTGATATGTTGTGCTGTCATTTTCATTCATTCCAAGGTAGTTACTGATGTCCTTTGAGATTTCCTCCTTGACTCACTGTTTGTCTAAGAGTATGTTGTTTAACTTCCATATCTTTTTGCCTAATCTGGTTCTCTGGCCCTTAGTGATTTCCAATTTCATTCCATTGTTATCAGAGAAATTACTTTATATAATTTCAATCTTTCTGTATTCATTGAGAGTTGTTCTGTGGCCTAGCATGTGCTGTATCTTGAAGGTATCTTGTATCTTGACATGTGTCCTCAAGAAGAATGTACATCCTGCTATATTTGGGTGTAGCATTCTGTGTATATATATTAGTTCCACAACCTCTAATATATTATTCAGACTCTTTGTTTCTTTATTGAGTCTCTCTCAAGATGGTCTGTCTAATAGTGATAATGCTGTATTTTAGTCCCCCACTATAATTGTAGAGTCATTTATGTCTCCACTTTGTCCTTCCAGTTTTTGCCTCATGTACTTTGAGGCATCAATGTTTATGATTGTTCTTTCTTCTGGAAAGGTTTCCCCTTTTACTAATATATAGTGTCCATCTTTGTCTCTTACAATAGTTTTGCTGTTAAAGTCTATTTTTTCCAATATTAGTATAGCTACTCACAACCTTTTTTGGTGTTGTTTTCTTGTAAAATTGTTTTCAAGCCATTCATTTTCAGCCTCCTTGAATCCCAGAGTCTAAGGTGGGTTTCTTCTAGACAACATAGAGATGGGTCATATTTCCTTATCCATTCTCTCAGTCTGTGTCTCTTGACTGGTGAGTTTAATCTATTAACATTCAGTGTTATTATTCTCAAGGAATTTCTTACATCAGCCATATTTTCTTTGGGTTTATTTATGTTATATTTTGTTTTTATTTTTATTTTTTGGTTTTTTAGTTGTTCTTACACTCTCCTCCAACTCCCTTTCTCCTGTTTTTCCTTTCAACCTGTAGAATTCCTTAATATTTCTTGAAAGGCAGGTTTCTTACTGGCATACTCTCTTAATTTCTCTTTATCTGTGAATATTTTGAACTCTCCATCATTTTTGAATGCCAGCTCTGCTGGATAGAATTCATGGCTGGAAGGTTTTTCTTTGAATACCTTGACTATGTCATACCTCTGTGGTCTTGCCTCTATGTTTCAGATGAGAAATCAGCATTTAATCTCATAGAGTTTCTTCCCTTGTATGTGATGGTTCTCTTTTCTCTTGCTGTATTGATTATTTTCTCTCTGTCTTGTGCAATGGACTTTTTGACAAATATATATCTTGGAGTAGGTCTGTTAGGATTTATATGGTTGGGGTGCACTGTGCTTCTTGGACTTGTATGTCTATCTCCCACAATAGGGATGGGAAATTTTCAGCCATTATTTCCTTCAACACTCCTTATGCACCCTTTCCCTTCTTTTCTCCCTCTGGGATACATATAATGCACATATTTGTGCGTTTTGTGTTGTCATTTAAAACCCTAAATCCCTAATTGATTTTTTCTCTCTTTTTATCTATCTGTTCTACTATCTTTGATTTCAGATGTACTGTCTTCCACATCACTGATTCTTTCTTCTGCCTGTTCAAATCTGCTGTTATTTTATTCCAGTGCCTTTTTTAATTCTTGGATTGTGCCTTTGATCACCATCATATCCGTTGTATTTTTATGTATGCTTATAATTTCTTCAGTATGTTCTCCTAATGTCTTCTTAATATCCTTAATCTCTTCCTTCACATCATTAACTTGCTCCACGATATTTGTTTGGACAACTTTGATTAGTTGTTCAATGTTCTGCATCTCTTTCTGGTTTTTAGTTTGCTAATTGGACTGGTCCATGTTTTGCTGTTTTTTAGTGTGGTTTGTAATACTTTTTGGTCCTCTGGTCATCATTTATATTCATGGTTTTTTCAGTTGATTAGCTTCTCTCTCTGTTCTTGAGTTTTGTTTAGCTGCTTGTTTTGTGTGTCTGTTAAGTTTTTTTCTTTGACATTGTGTTCT
>JAQZBX010029000.1:0-27529 GCA_029593785.1 Cabassous unicinctus
AAACAAATGCACATATATGCGTATGTATTTATATATAATTTTACAAATATTAGTATGTATTGTGAAAATTTTGATTTTTACCCACAATAAAAAAAATAGAGATAATATTTAATGAATGACATGAAAAATAGTATATGATATTTTAAAATAAGAAATTATGTTATAAAACTATAAGTACACTATGATTCCAATAAAGCACATATAGAAATTTATGAAGTATTTGTACAAAAAAAGATATGTATATGGAAATACTTAACAATAACTATCTCTGTGTGGTGTGATTACATATGATGTTTATTTTTTACAAGCTACTTCTTATATTCCCCCAAATTTCTACTTGATTATGTTCTTCTACAATACATAATATATATGTCTTTTGTAATATATATATCTCACATATCACATAGAATTTTACTGGAAGTGGACAGAAGAAACACGCAAGAGGGCTCAGATTTCTTAAAAACAGTATTATAAACTTTCTACTAAAATGTTTTACAAATGGAATGACTCAATATGAGTTTTAGAAGGAATGGGCATAAAAGGATACAGGTGAAGAGGAGGCTTGAAGGATTGAATCGGGTTGCATCTTCACATAGCTGAAGAGTGATGGGGGGGGCTGCCAACCACTCTGTGTGGCTGCAGGTACAAGAAAGAGATCTCTGAGGGGCAGATTAGAAGAAGCATTTTAACCATGGTGTAGCATTTTGATATTATTGATGAATTCCAAAATGAAATACTGGATTATGTTGTAACCTGGTCTTTTTCTCTGGGTATATTAGAGTGTATTGGATTCAGAGGTTTTACTTTTACTTGATTAAATAATGATAAAGACTTTGATTGGGCCATGTCAGTAGGGCATTGAGTCCCCACCCCTTGGTAAAGGACAGAGTTGGAGTTCTGATGCTGAGTTTTGAGCTGGAGCCCTGGGAAGTAAGCACACAGAGGAGCTTGGTCGTGAGGAAGGAAAGAATGCCCCGGGAAAAGAGATGAGCCATTTGCCTGATAGTCTACAGCTGGCCTTGTAGAGCAAGGCAAAGCCTAGAGAGCCTCATAGTCTACAGCTGACCTTGTGGAGATAGCAGAGGAGCTGAGCCCAGAGACAAGCAAGCCCCAAAGAGAAAAACCCAGGAAGCCTGAACTCTTGCAGACATCGGCATCCATCTTGCTCCAACATGTGGCCACAGACTTTGGTGAGGGAAGTAACTTGTGCTTTATGGCTTGGTAACTGTGGGCTTCTACCCCAAATAAATACCCTTTATAAAAGTCAACCAATTTCTGGTATTTTGCATCAGTACCCCTTTGGCTGGCTAATATACATGGGAACTGCCCAGGAGTTTGGGGCAGTTGTGAGCTTTTTCCCTGGAACTGTCAAGCAGATGTTGCAGGGCTGCTTGCCTGGATGAGATGCCAAGGGGAGGTAGAAGTTGGACCTCTTAGCTCACTTACAACCTTGAGAATCCACGACGAAGCTCCTCATTGTACTACCCGTGTCTCTGTGGCTCTGCATCAGCTCAAAGTAAATCTATTTCGAAGAGCTTCCACTTCTTGATAGTGGAGAGCATTCTTCAACAATAGATGTACTTCAGTGTTGCATAGGCTAATAATTTCCAGGCAATGGGAAAAATAAAACTATCAAAAATGTGTTGACAGGGACAAGAGTAGGCTTTAAAGAAATACAAGTATGTAGTGACAGTCTAGTTATGAGAATAGAGTCTATACTCAAAATGACTACATTAACAATATCTTGATTATTTGGGTGACTCTAATTTGTAAAACATATTCACATTCACAATCGGGTTTATCATTCAAATATCACCATGTGGGGTACAGTGGCACTTATCTCACCCTGACAGAGAAGGAAGGTGGCCCACAGAGAGGCAGTGACCTATCACACACAGCTACCACCCAGAGTTCCTGACTTTTTGCTTCCTACCCAGTGGAAAGGTGATAAACACCAGAGCCCTTGCACGTGGCTGTGGGTGCTGGGTTAACAGCTAGAACAGATAATGAAAAACAGTGGAGGTCTCCTCCAGATTCCAGACCATGGAGCTGTTTATCTTGCACTTTTGTATCCCACAGGATTGAATTTGGCATGTTTAAACCTTCAGATTATAGACTCTCATGGCTCAGTCTGAGGTTTATGAGCAAATGGCTATCAAGTTAGGCGGCAGCCTGACTTTTGCATAGCAGTCAGTGATCCAGAAAGGGCTCACCTTTTTACTCTGCATATCCATCAACCATGATTGCAAAGGCTTCCTCCTAGTGGGGTCAGCCAGCCTGCCCACCTGCCCGGCCAGCCTCAGTGTCTTGGAAACCTGCCAGCCTTTGCTGCTATTTAACACTTTGCAGGAGGTAACTCCTAACACTGGCTGTGGATGTCTTTGGAAGAAAAGAAAGAATCAATAGACTTATAAAGCCAGGAAAGGAAATAAAATATTTGTTTGGAGTTACCTGCAAGGGGTGAGTACTCTGGAGCTAAGTATGTTACTCTATGGATTTGAGAAATTAAAATACAGAGCTTTGGGAAAGGGGTTTAGAAAGTTTTCAGGTGGAAGGGCCTCGAGAGCCTCTTGGCTAAGCAGGGTGCATTGGGGTCTTCACCCTACGTGCTGGGAACTCTTTCCCCACAATGTGACAGTCACCTGGTCTTCTCCTTCTCCTTAGACCGTGCCCTCTCTTTCCCCAGCTCTTCTTTGTTCTGCTCGTTTGGTATCTTTCAGGACTCTGTCCTCAGCTTTCTAATGTTTTGTTTCCACAGAGAATGCCTTGAGGGACTCATGCACTGACATGGTGTCCATGAAACCCTGGTGCAGCTGACACTCAGATTTTTGTGTGCAGGTCTGACCTCTCACCTGGACTTGGTTCTGTGTCTTCAGAACACCTTCGATTGGCTTTCATTCAAACTCAGTACATCTGAAGCTGAATTCACTATCTTTTTTCCCAAACCCTCTTCTTTTTCTAATTACTCCAGTACTTCCAATACTGTATATGGTACCACATCATCCAGATTGTGACTCAACTACCCCGCCCCAAGCAATTTTTATGTTCTAGGAGCTGTGAACTTTAATCATCAAAGCTACCCCCACTGAGGATAAAGGAAGTATGGTTCAGAGAGGCAGACCTATTTGCCCTAGGTAACAGAGCAAACAAGGGGTAAACTCTGGATTTGATCCAATCCCTTCCCAATCCCTTGTCAACACACCTGTTGACAAGCCGAGTCACTTTGTTTATTGAAAAGGGATTTATGCCTACTTCTTCAGCATGTGATAGCCTCACAAATGGATTAACGCAGCCTCCTAGCTGCCCACCTTTAGCCCTAGTCCTTTCTAAGCCTTCCAGGACACCCCTGCCCGCCTCAGTTTCTGCACCATACCTAGCCCTGGTTCAGAACTAAGCGATTGCTTTAGGTTTCTTCTGCCTGAGATGCCCCCACCTACTTCCAGCATGACCAATGCATGCTGAAGTAATGCAGCCTGAGACATTTACAGACAGACAGGGCTTCAAATCCAGATGCTTCCATGGGAAGCAAACCACTCGTTTTCCAACCCTCACTTCCTCATCTCTCAAAGGGAAACAAGAATAGTTTCTGCTTCAAAAGATCATCTACAGGTGAACGGGATAATGTGGTAGGAACCTCATTTGATGAATGTCATGGTCTTGGCCAACAGGAATCCATTTCAGGCCACATCTACTCTTCCTCTTTGGCACTCCTCAGTGATTTGTCCATTCAAGAGGTCCCTAAAAATTCTGCTGCTCTGCTAGGTGGGAGGCAAAAGCAAGGGAAGGACACCATGGGAATGCTGATGTTTAGAGGCACTCTGGCTTAGAGATCTATCACACTGGCTCTAGAGCCAGACTGTTGAAATCCTAATCTTACTTCTCCCAGAAACTAGCTATGCAAACTCAGGGTCCTTATTTGCACAGTGAGAGTAGTAATGGTACTAACTTTATATGTAGACCCTGGAACCTCAGTGGTTTTCCTTTTTCATCTCTAAAATGGGAAGAATAACAATACCTGCTTGTAGGATTGTTACGAGAATACTGTTGAGGAATAAAATCATGATGGCTAAATTGACAAATGATGCATTAATATGTTTAAGTTTAAATGGTTATTTCAAAAATAGGTAGAATTAGGAATCTAAGAGAAAACAGGCTTGCCTCTGAACAAGGAAGAACCAAAAATGGTGAAAAAATAATAATAAACAGGTCAAATTAGCTGCAACTGATGTCTAGAAAATATAATGGAAAGAAAAGGGCATATTCTGAAATATCTGGGTCACAGGAGCATAATACAGTTTGTAATGAAAAACAAAACCAACCTTATCAAGGTTGATGCCAAGGACTGTTCTGGAACATAACAATATAGCCTGGGACACCAAAACTACTTTTCCTGCTCTGGTGCTGTGGGAAGACAAGAGGTGAAAGGCAACTTGATATGGGCAGAAATCGCCTGGTGAAGGTATCGGTTCTAGGAGTGGAGTCACCTCCCCTGATACACGAGTGGAACAAAACAGAAAGGACTGGTTGAGGACAAGATGGAGAGATCATTTCCCTGGTAGTGCTGGTCCGAGATGGGATAATAGCGACCAGAACAGTTGTCTGCTTTCTGCCTCGTCTTTCAGGCCACTCTCAAGGGGTGAGTGTGCCCCGTGGGGGGGGGCAGATCAAGGACAGACAATAGCAACAAAGAAGCAGCGTGCCTGGGATGTGGGAAGCACTCCAGAAACCATTTGCTACTTTGTTGTTGTATTTGTTTGAGTTCTGCCTGCCTGGTTTACTTCCCAGGTTCCCAGTCTCCTGTCCCAACTCAATTCTCCTCTGGAACTAGATCTTAGCCTGGAACCTTGCCTTGGTCTAACTGGATGTGCAACCCTTCAGATTAGATTCTGCAGTCTCCTTCCCTGGGGCTAGAGCACCTAAGTGTTTTCCATAGTTCCAAAGATGAAGAGTCCTGACCTCGGTGTTAGAGGATAGCTAATGTTTACTAGGAAACTGACCACCAAGGCCTAACCTAGATGCTACCCAGGCCAGTCCTGTAGATGAGTCAAGAACCTTTTCTACATCCCTCTAATAAACAATGACTCAGCCGCTTCCAGACTTCTCCAGTGGCGAGGAGCTCACTACATCCCAGGCAGTCCATTCCATACCCTGGCAGCTGAGAGGCTAGAAGCTCTTGTTTATATGGTTCCAACATCAGACTCCATCTCCACTCCCCACCATCCGTGCACCTGCCCCCAAGTGACGCTGGTTCTCCTGACCTTGTGCTGTTCCCAGAGGGAATTCACAATCTGGGGCTGGAGCCATGGGGTTGGCAGGCTCAGCTCTCCCCTCCTTAGCAGTAACACTGATTTACAGGGACAGGAGTGGCTCTGTTAATGAGACTACACTCTCTCCCGGAGACAATTCCCCATGTGCATTACAAGAGTGGAATCAGCTTTGGCAGGGTCTGTTTTCCCATCTGGTGGTACAGGCTTGAATTACACATGCCCACATGGTGGGGAAGGTAGAAAAGCCTATGGCCCCGTAGGGGTTTTCCAAGGCAGAACAGAGCTCACACCCATTCTTCCTAGGTCCTGGACTTGAGAGTGGACATCACCTCTGCTGTCCCCGAACTCTAGGAGGCTCCTGAATTCCCCACCTACTCTAGCAGGGTAGAAAATCCCTCTTCTCTTTTCCATCTCATTTGGATGGTAGCTAAATAAAAATTCTGATTTCTTATTGTCAAGCATGACAGCTTTGCATCAGATATAGCTTCACATTCCAATCCTACCACTTTCTAGCTGTGAGACTTTGGTTAAATAACTTATCCTCTCTGAGTCATGGTCCTCCCATTTTAAAAATGGAGAAAATTATACCAGCCTCGCAGATAGTGGAAGAATTTCATAAGATAAATTGTATAAAGTATTGAGCATAGTGCTCTGCACAACAGGAAGAGCTCAAAAAGCTAGCTTCTCTTTCCCTCCTTCAATCATTCTAACAAACAGCATTTTCCTTAAAGGGTCATCCTTGATGCTTATTTCTGAGGATTTCTCCAAATCATTTCACAGTGTGGCAGGGACAAATTTTACAAGGTACATATTGTATTCAAGTGTGCCACAAAGTAGCATCCTTTAGCTGTGTCTCAACGATCTTCATTTTCATCTCAAGTCCTCCTTCTGCCTTATGCTTTCTTCCAGATAAAACAGGCAATTCTGTGATTTTTCAGTTGAGAATGTAGTCAATTCCTGACTTGAGACTCTTTTTTTGTCCATGGGATGACATCTAACTTTCAAAGGGTCTTGCATAGCCAGGAGTCATCAGGGTAGGGTGTCCGGTTTATGGCTAGCCTCTGGCATCTGCCGTCTTTCAGATGTACCTGCTTCTGTCCGATTTGTAGTCACTGGACTCTTTTTCCACGTCATGTCCTTGTTGCTGTGTGATCAGCCACTGGTAGATCCATGAAGGTTATTCTGTGGCCTCTTTGCCTCAACCGCCACAGCTCCTTATGTCCACGTCTGCGCTATGTGGCCTAACTGCTGCCCCCACTCAGATATTCCAAATTGCATCTTGCAATGGCGGCAGCTTCCTCCCGCTCCAAGAAGCTTTCAAGAGTTCTCTGTAACTAACTGGATGTGAATAACTGCATTCAAAGTTGATTGTGTTACTGTAGAAAGAGTTCTGCAGTTTCTGCCCTGATCCCAATCAGTAAGATAGTTTTCTTACTAAAAAATCCTTGCATAGAGCCTAACAGTTACCTTCAATGTACCAGAATTATTTGTCTGTGTCTTTCTCCACGCTCACTCCCTCCCCTCACTGCACAGTGGGCTCTTACATGGCTGGCTGCCTCTGTCCCCAGTGTCGCCCTAACACTGTACATAGCACATGGGGAAGCAGTTAATAAATACTGGTTATGTTTGAAATATAAAACGTCTACTTTCTTTGAATAGAAATAGAAGAAATTGCCTCCTCCCCATGGACCAATAAAATGAAGTACAATCCAACGCAGTGCCCATGACATTTTTCAGAAAGGAAAGAGAACCTAATGAAAAGGTTCCTCTTAATGAAACCCATTTCACAATTCTACTTGCATTTAGGATTTGCCGGCATTAAACATGACCACCAAAATTGTGCTCTCTCGGCTAAAACCTGGCTTTGGAAGCCTAGCAAATGGGAACGTCTGTGCTCCTCACTGAAAGAGCTCTCCCGGCGCAGGAAGGCACGCTCTGGGCGCTCCCTCCGTGCCTGACCCGCAGCGCACCGGGGACAGAGAGGGAAGGGCTGACCCCGGAGGCGCCCAGGTCTCCTGCGCGCGTGCTCTCTGGCCTCTGGCCCGCAGCTGGGGCCCTGCTGGAGGCCTCTCCCTGCTACCTACCGCCTGACTTCCCGAGAGCCCCCGAGAGGAAGCTGGCTGGTGCTAAAGTACAGGTGCTCTCAGAGTCAGCAGCTGTGCAAGTCATCTGTGACCAGCGCCAGGAGCCCTGCGGAGGAGGACGCAGGGGACACGGACGCGCACAGCGCTTGCCTCGCGCTGCCGCTTTGAAGCTGCCCTCAAGGGGAAATCGAATGTGCATAAGCAGAAAGGGAGAGGATTTCCGAGGAGGCCGCTTTTTCCCACCCCGCAGGACCCTTCAGGCCGTTCGGAGCACGCCCGTATTGGCCTCCGTGTTGCGATTGTCTGACCACTTCTTTGTTTCCACTGCAGGATTTGCCCTCAAGGACGGCTTCCTCTGGCCGCGCAAAAACGGCTGCCAAGCGCTCTCCTGGGTGCCGCGCGGAGCTCTGCCGCGCCCTGCTCCCCGCTGAGCTCCTGCCATCCAACATCCTAGCCTGTTTACTTGTCAGTTTATTTCAGAGCCTGGGGAAGCCCATCCTGCTCAGAATGGTATTTCACAGGTAATGGATATTTCAGAGTCAAATTAGGAGATATGCACATGCAGCCAGCTCGTGCTTTCTCCATCCACCAATAGCTAAATCCGTGGAAGCCTTGGCCTCACCCAGGGCCTGCAAATACATCAAAAAGGCCATTCCTTTCCCACCGGCAGGAGAGTGTAGATAGCCCTGCTCAACAGACCCCTTGTCTGCCGTGTCTGGGTCACAGACTCACTCACCCTACTTCCTCAGCCAAGCCTGCCTGCTTCCCGGTCCCCATAACAATAAACATAGGCGCTTTGTGCATTTTCAATTTCCAGTTACATTAGTTCTTCCCCTTGCATGTCTTTTACTCCCAAGCTCAGCTTGTCTAAGTCAGACCCTTCTTTCAAGGTTCAGGTCACATCAGATCTCCTCTTTGAATCCCATCAGGCTCTGGTTTTCCAATGGATTTCCATAGCTTCATCTACCCTCCCCTCGCCTCCTACCAAATGCACCATTTTTCCCTGGGATCATAGCTAGCTAGCTGTTTTGTAAAAGCTAACGCCATCACTAGTTATATGTTTTCTTTTCACATTGTACTTTTCTTCCCTGAATTTGTCACATGAGTATTTAAAAAAAAATTCTGAGTGTTTGTTTGCCAAATGTCTATATGCTCCACTTGATTCCATGAGAGCAGAGACTTGCTCATCACTGGCTCTCTGGAACCTTGCAAGATGCCTGGCTATGGAGGGCTCTCAATAAACAGTTACTGAATGAATGACTCTCAATATTCCCAGGACTTTGCAATGCCTGGAATAGAGCAAGGACTCAATAAATGCCTTTTGAGTAACTATTGGAAAGTTTGAAGTACCCGATCGAACACATGAATATCATACACAGCAGTGTTCATTTCCTCCTATACTTATTCATACTTTTAAAGTGTATTTGCTGCATTTCACTGATTTCCTTCTTTTTTCTTCCTTAATCAATCCTAAAATGGCAAAAGGATCATAGCATATTTTACAGTAAAGTCACCAGAAGATTCCTATTATTTACCTTCTAAAAAATAAGCTCCAAATTCTCCTCAAAACCAGATGTGGAATAGATATATATCACAATATTGAACTGTTTGAATTGCAAATGGAAGATACATGAACCAAACAATCATGCACAGGCCTTCCTCTTCCTACATGTGGCGCAGCTGCCCTGCGGAGAGGTCAGGTCCAGCCTTGGGCCAGACCTGGAGGACCACGGCTACTTTCCTGAACTTGGGATACCTAAATCCACCACTTGCTTTTTGTAATACCCACTAAGAATCTTAACTGATTTTAGTCAGCTGCATTGAAGCATGGATAATTAATTGAATCTAATGGAAAGCTGAGTGGAAAAATGAGCACTGGGTTCAGTATATCTAATTGTCTAAAGACTGCATGAACCCAGCAGCACACATTCCAGTTGTCTTCACCCATGAATTCCCCCACCTTTCCAGAAGGGGCCTCTTCTCGGGCAGCCGTGGATGGCCTTGACACCCACATTCAAAATCAGGCTAAAAGATGAGTAGCACCAGGACTCTCCCATCGGTTTCTCTTAGGTAGGATGGCAGCACAGACTTACATTCTCCAAGACCTGTCCTGCAGTCTAGAGTGAAGTACAAAGAAGGGGAAGTTATGGGTCTGCCATGTGGTAAAGAGAGGGGAATGCTGGGGCACCAGTACATTTCTCACGTATTAAGTGCAAATGATAATCTCACTGCATTAGATTTGTTGTGCAATTTAGGAGAAAGAAGATACAAAAAATATCTGGAACAATTCCTGGCACATAGTAGCTGCTCAATAAATGTTAGCTCCCTTCCTTCATAATTATGCAGCCTATGTTTAGGAAGAAAACAAAATGTAGTGAAAAACATCAACTTTAGGGACAAAAGGGCTTGGATTTGAAATGCGATTTGAATTATCCTAGATACTAGAATTTTATCCTCTCAAACTCAGTTTTCTTATCTGGAAAGTGGTGGAGAAAATCTTGCATCGTCATTGTCAGGATTAATTACAAAGAGGCAAAGTTCTTGCCACATAGCAGAAGCTATATAAATAATAATTCTCTTCTCTTCATAAAGGGCCCAAGTACACACTGGCCTGTCCCAGGAAATCAATCCAGGGTGTTCTGGGCCTGGATCCCAGGTCCTGTGCTTTCTTTGGTAGACTTTCTGTCTCAGAGCTCAGACGTCTTCCAAGTCCTTGCCCTTCAAACTTAGCCACGATCCCTTCTGCCCACGATGTCGCTCTCACATTGCACAGCCCTGAACTCTGGTCTGCCTGGTAGTTTAAGGTGGCTCTTGGTTTCTGGCTATAATCTGGTTATTACACTGTCCATTATTATGTGATGAACAAGAGGCCAGGCATTAGATGGATTAGGAGAACATCTAAGACTGTATCTGATCAACTCATTTCTTGCAATGGCAAAAAATTCACAGGGAATTTTGAAAACCAAAACCTTTAAAGAACGAATATTTGTGTAACCTTGAAGTTGCTTCTACAGCAATGATTGGATGGAGATACCTTCTTTTTCTCTATAAGAGAGGACTAATCAGTCACGAGGGTTGGGAAGTGTCTCACAAATGAAAACCAAAGTCCTGATCAACTCCTCTATCTCCAGTGCATCTGAATATTTGGACAAATGCCTCAAATTTTAGGTCATTTTTCAAATGTAACTCAAGCACCCTCTGAGTGATTTCTTTTACTGATTAAAATTGTCCTTTGGAGAGAGGCCATGCAAAGGATGAGGCAGGAAAAACAACCGAGGGGCTATCTGGAGTCAGTGCCCACACTGTGGTTTTGGCAAGAACATGCCTCCTTCCATGAAAATGGCCAACCCTTCAGATTGCTGACCATAGTTAATAAACCAAGGGGTTTGTTCAAAAGAATCTTGATGGGTTCAAAAGAACAGCACTCTTGTACTGTGGCATAAAACCCTCTCTTAAAACAATGGCCAATAATCCCAAAGTTCCTAGAAGACTGCCAACTAAATAGCCTTGTTGACAATGACCTTAAGTCACCCATCTGCCCTAATCTTGCAGGTTTTGTTCTAACTAGTCAGTGGTGTTACTGCCCTGTCCCCCCACCTGCACTTCCACATGCTACCAGCCCATTCCTATTGTGTGGCTTTGCATTGCTTTTCACATGTAAAATGACAACCCCTCCATGTCTACTGCTATCAAGCCTGCTTTGCCTCCAAGGTCCACATTAGTTTCTAAGGTCAACAAGCCATAAGTACCACATTTGGTGGTGGAGACAGATAGATGGACACCCTATCTGTCCACCTCAATCTCACATGAACCTAATCAGGAAAAGAGGCTGATATATTACTTAACCACAATTGAGAAGTGAGGTATGTGCATTTGTGGCAGTATGTTATGTGTCAGAATTAATTCATAGAAAGGGCTATCTGAAATTGGGGAAGACAGCGGGGTGATTGGGAAAGGTGTCACAGAGGGGCTGCCATTTAAGAAGAGGTTGTAAGGGTGAAGACTCATTCACTGGGCAACCCAGGGGAAATTTCAGGAGTTATGAAAACAAAGGCTTATTCCAGACACACATCCAAAACAGATTTATTTTAATCTTGCCCCCTGACACTTGCCCCCCTCTCTGCCCCATGAGCTTTGTGAGCAAGAATCCAGAGCTTTTATTCTATGTCCCACCAACCACCCTACTCAGATTCATAATTAGGGCTTGGCAGATACCTGGTCCACTGATGGAATGAACAAGTCAAGAATGGTTCCTTGATGGTGGTAGATAGACTAGGAGATCAGCAAAGAGCTGATGTGTCTGCACCTGGTCCCATCAAAACTTCAGAGCCCCCTTTATCCAAACCTTCAGACTGAGTGATGAGACACAACATTTCAATTCACTAGGAAGTAAAGCGTCTTTGAGGTCTCCTCATTTTTTCCACTTTCAGAATTCTTAGCACCTTTGCAAAACATTTGCGAGCAATAGGTGGGACAGCAAGGAGTTTATCTCACAGCAGATCATTTCAACAGTTTTCTCAGACCCAATAGATGAGAAGAATTTAATCCACATCCAAATCATTCATAATTGAAGGGTTTATCAATAACCCTTTCCATGTGCACTGTATTTACAGCTTGCAAAACATGTATTTCTGTCTTATCATACCTGGTTCTCAGAATCACCTTCTGAGGTAGGGATGACTATACAAATGAGAAAACTAAGTGTCAGAAGCTAAATGATCTTTTTAAAGTCATGCAGCTAATTAGTATAAGTGTTCGGACTCAACTCATCTCTGCTAGGTTCCAGCACCTGGATTCTTACCACTCTGGCTATGCAGTGAAGTTGATCTAGTTGCCTTCCCTGCCATGTGCCTTATCATCTCTTCTCACTGTCACTGTACCCAAGAGCAGGAAGTGCCATCTGACAGCACAGGCAGTGAGTCACATGAACCCACCTGACCAAGCTGATTGGACGAGTGAGCCAATCAGATTTTCTTTCCTAGTTTCTAGGAAGTGGGACACAGAGATTCTAGTTAGCTTCTCTGAATTAAAAGTTGAATTGGGCCAGGAGAGGGTAGGGCATGTTTAAATCACAGCAATAGAGAGGATAGGATAAAGCAGAGAGAGTCAGAAAGGAAAAGGCACTGAGTCCCAAGAAGAGTGAAAGAGACAGAGAGCAGTCACCTTGATTCCTACAGTTTTTCAGTCTCTTGTTCCAGACCCTGAGGTGGGTGGGCTTGGATCTCACCTTTCGATTCCATGACTGTCCCTGTGTCCTTCAATAATGTCTGCTTTCTGACTTAAAGCTAATCTCAACACATTTTTATAACCAAATGATATTAACAGCTGATATCTATTGGACATTCATTATATGTCAATTATTCTTCCATTCACTTCATATGTGTTACTTCATTTGATATTCATATCTGCTTAAAGTATAAGTACTATTTTTAATGTTTATTGTACTGATTTTAAAAACCCAACAAACTTGGGATGCTGAAAAAATAAGTAGTTTGCCAAAGATCTGCCTGGCAAATTGTAGATCAAGAGGTCCAAATGCTTACTAGATAACCCACCAATCTGGAGTTGCACAAATTTGAAACAAATATCTCTGACCCTAAACCAGTTTTTCCTCCTCTAATTTTTATTTCGCTGATATCTCTGCATGTAGTCAGCTTCCCATATCAAAAAGTTCCTTTACATTCTACTTTTTGTGAAACTATTTCTTAGCTCTATCTCACTCTCTCCACCACCACCATCCTTACCTTGGCCACAAGTATTGTTGTCCTTGAATCATTGCAACCAAAATGACCTTTCTACAATGCAAGCCTGACTATGACAAGCTTTTGCTTCATGTCTTTATGGGCTTACCAGAGTGTTCAGAATAAATCTCAGGTTTATTTCTATACTGTTCAAGGCTTTTCATAATCTGGCCCTTACCTGTGTTTATTCACGCATCCCAATGTCCAAATCAAACTTTATAATCTGGCCCCAGAATCAAGGGCTGTTTTAATTGCTTAAGACACATAGTGAATACAACAAAAATTCCTGCCATTTTGGAACATATATTGTACTGGGGGGAGACAAACCATAAACAATGAACCAAAAGAAAAGTAAAGCATAGAGTTTGTTCAAAGGTTATGTGTTTTGTAAAAACAAGGACAAATTAGAGCCAGGTAAGGAGTATTGGGGATGCAGGAGCAGGGGATGACTTGCAAAATTAATAGGATGCTCAAAGGAGTCCCCAGTGGGAAACTGACATTTGAGCAAAAGCTTGAAAGAGATGAGGAAGTGAACCATATAGGTATCTAGCGAAAGCGCGTTCCAGGCAGGCAGAACAGCCAGTACAAAAACCTTAAAGTGAGAGCATGCACAACGCGTTCAGGGAAAAACAAGAAAGCCAGTGTGTCTGGAGCAGAGTGAGCTGGGGGAGAAGAGTAGACATGAGGTCAGAGAAGTAACAGGGCGTCAGATCATACAGGGACTATAGATGTATGATTTGCTCAAAGTAAAATTAGGGCTATATGAAGATTTTGAGCAGAGGAATGAAATGATCTTTTTAAAAAAATAACTCTGATTGTTGTGTTGAGAACAGACTATACATGGACAAAGGTAGAGGCAGCAGAACCAGGTTGATTGTTACAGTAATACAGCTGAGAGATGATGATAATGGCTTGGTCCAGGGTGATAGAAGTGGAGGGAGTGAGAAATGATCATATTCTGGTTAGAAGTTGAAGATAAGATCAACAGAATCCTGTCATGAATTGATGAGTCAATGATGACTCCGTGGTTCACCCTCCCCACCCCCAAGATGGCTCCCTTGTCTGTTTGCTGGTTGATTTTGCTCGTTTTTTTGCTCATCATTTGCACTCATTGTCTGTTCACTGCTTTTGCTCATTGTCTGCTCATTGTCTGCTTGTTTTTTTTTTCTTTAGGAGGCACTGGGAACTGAACCTGGGACCTCCCATGTGGAAAGTAGCTGCTGAACTTCTTGAGCCACATCTGCTCCCTGCTTGCTTGTTTTTGCTCGATGTCTGTTTGTTGTTTGTTTGTCTTGTTTGTTGCTTTTGCTCTTTGTCTGTTCATTGTATTTATTTTTTTGCTCATTGTCTGCTCATTGTTTTTGCTCATTGTCTGCTCGTTGTTTTTGTTTTTCTCAATGTCTGCTCATTGTTCGCTTGTTGTTTGTTTGTCTTCTTTAGGAGGCACTGGCAAATGAACCCGAGACCTCCCTTGTGAGAGGGGGGCACTCAACTCTTTGACTGCTCCCTGACTCCATGGTTTTTGGCCTGAACAGCTGTTAGGATGGACTATCTATCAACTGAGATAGGGAAGGATGTCAAAAAGTACTTTATTGGGGAAACATCAGAAGTACAGTTTTGGACTGTGAAGTTGGAAATATCTATTAGACATTCAAGTGGAGATGTTAAGTAGACAGTAGGAATAGATATAGTTCAAGAATGTGGTATGAGTTGGAGATAATTTGTGAATCATCAGAGAGGCCTTATTTAAAACCAAGTAAGATGAGAAGAGGACCAAAGATTGAGCCCTGGATCACTCCAAAGTTAAGAGGTCTTAGAGATGAAGAATAACCAGCAAGGAGATGGAGAAGGAACAAAAGGTGATTTAGGAGGAAAATCAAGATAGCCTGGTGTTCTTTAAGTGTATCAGGGAGTGTGAGACACGAGAAATGCTGCTGAGCATTGTCCCCATAGTATTAGCCACACAAGGGTCATGTTTATGAGGTATGGTGGAAGCAAAAGTCCAACTGGAGAGAGTTTAAGACAGAATAGGAGAAGAATTGAAATTAACTAGATGATTCAGGAAGTTTTACTGTAAAAAGAAGCAGATAAACAGAGCAGTAGCTAAAAGAAGAAATAGGGCTAAATATATATATATATTATCAATATACACATCCTTAAATACATATACATATATGCATATATATCAGAAATTTAAGTTGGTATATTGATGGGAATGATTTAGTATAAAAAAATAATACTTGAGGAGAAAGATAATTGCTGGAGTGAAAACTGAGTAGGTAGAAGGGGATCTAAAGAACAATTGGAAGCACTGGCTTTGGAAAGCCACAGACACATGGACAGTCCAGGTGTAGTAGCAGTCAGTAATCAGCTCAAAAACAGGATATGTGGGTGTAAATACTAGAAGGTGGACAAAGGTGATAGTGGTGATAGTGGGTGGTAGTCATGGTAGTGGTGTTGGGGAGCTGTGCAAATTCTCTTTTATTTTCCATTTTCAGTGAAATAGGAAGCAAGGTAATCAGCTAAGAATGAAAATGGCAGAGGAGATAATGGTGACTTGAGAGGAAAAGAGAAGGTGAGAAATATGGGTCTAAAAGAGTGGGAGAGTAAATGAACCAGGGAATCGCCAGTTGACATTAAGGGTCACTTAAGGTTGTCATTAATTTAAAATGGAATCAGTCAGTGCATTTGTAGTTTTTCCAAATACATTCAGCTGAACAGATGCCACACTAAGCCTAGGTGGAAAATAGGATTTAGCAGGGGTTGTGGTTTTGTCAAAGGAGTTCTAGGATATTACCCTTGATAATGGATGATGAACTGGTTAGAAGAGAAATGAGGACCTCAAGAGGAAATGGGAAGGGAAAAGTTGGCTGCATCAATAGACTGGAGTTCCTGGTAAAGTCACATGGTTTTTAGAGTTAAAGACCAGAGGGAATAAGCTGTAAAGACAGGAGGTGGTAATCAGAGTATTGAGATGCATAAAATTGAGTTTATGGAGGTGCTGCACTTACTGATAATAAAAAAGGTAATAAAAGTGGACATCTGGGCTGATGCAGGATAGAGAACAAAATCATTGGAAAGGAGAAGTTCAAGGAACTGAGAATCCAGATTGCTGGAAATATCTATACGTACATTGACTCTCCAAGAATTTGAGATAGGAGTGGTGTTGGAGAGAGTGACTGTGTGTGAGTCAGGAGCTAAAAACACCCAGAAATGAGTAGTAGTGATTCAGAGGCATGTAGATTGCAGTAACAATTGGGGTAGAAGATGATATAATCTGATCACATAAGGAATAAAAATTGGGAAATTTAGAGAGAATGACTGGAAAATGTGTTGGGAGTGGCAATGGGAAATGAAGTCATCTCTTCTGCTTCCATGTCCAGGTCCAGTAGTGGGATGGCTGTGGGAAAAAACAAACACAAAATCAGCCACCATAAAGCAGGGTCTTCAGTGGAGAAGGAAGCATTAAGAGAATATGCTGAGAAAATAAAGGATTTCTCTGAAAATGGATTGCAAATTTCAGAGGGCAAAGTGGAAGGTTTCCAGAATTGCAACGGTATAGGATAGGGAAACAGGGAGTCATGCAGGGCCTATCCTCAGTGGGATGCTGAGGTACCCATCAGATATTTCTCTTTTGCCATGCTTTATCCATCTTAGTATTATCAGCACCTAGCATCACCTGGTGCCTACCTAGTGGGCGGTCAAATATTGAAAGAATAAATAATACAATGTTAAAGCTTTCAAGGACTTCATTTACCAACTAGCCCAAACTCTGCATCTGATAAGGGTGAAGAACTGAATCATGGAGGGTAAAGGAACTTTCCTGAGTTGACAGAGCTGGGTGATGGTAGAACCAGCATTAAGACTCAGATCTTCTGCCCACTAAATCAGGGTCTTTGACCTCAGCCTCCCAGCCAGCCATTTCAGATTTATGATCTCTTGGCTTTCGGTTCTGATTTCCCATTAACTGATGTGCAGGCTGCTTAAAGGAGAAACTGTCACCTTGCTGGCTCCCTGAGGTAGTGAGGACCACTTCAGGCTCAAACTTTTTTTTGGTTCAAGACTTTAGGGCAATCTAAGTCATCCCCCTCTCATCAACAGCTTCCTTCTTTGTTCAATGAGACCAATGACATCTGCCCTTACCACTTCCCAGCATCAGGTTTACTCTGCTGGGAGATAATGCTAGGGAAATTTCTTTGTATATTGTAAGATGCAAAAAAAATTTTTTTTGGAAATGTCTTCTATTCTCCATCTGCTTTATCTGTGTTTACTCCATATTCTCCTCGGCAGAAAGCCAGCCGCCTTCTTATTCATTTTTAACTCACAAGAGCTACTCTTCCTCTTCCCCCTCCTAAGTTGCTTCTGTGGATGCTATTATCTTTTGAACAATCAATGTTTGGCAACAATCCAGGTTTACAATGGCTAAGTCTAGAGACCATTCCTCAATAGAAGCCTGAGATACTAGTTTAAATAAATGTGCAAATTTAGAAAAAGGACAAATATCAAGTAAATCTTGTCTATAATGGCCCATCAAGAAATATTCTTGAAGATTAGCTGCTGGAATCCGTGAATCTCAGGACATATAAATAACCCTGCTTTTGACAGGCAACACATATACATTTTGTTTAAGAGCTAAATGTCAGGAAATTCATTTTTTGAGTTCTACAAGGAGACATGCACATCAACATGCTGCTACCTCTGTAATAAATTTGGAAATTTAAAATACAGATCATGTCTTTGAATTTTCACATCCTCATCAGAAACCTCAAAGAATCAAAGACAGGGAAGTCCTCACTTACAATCAACTGCTGCAACTTTCTCTAGAAGCAATTTCCATTCTGATGCTTGTTCTCACAGACCTGGACTATTAAAATACGAATGGGAATATGCAATGGAAAATCAGACTCCAGCCTTTCACAGTTGAACATAAGAAGAGAATGGAGATGGATTGCAGTTTTGCATTGATTATGAAAGGCAGTGTCAATAGATACATTGATGAATTGCCATGGGGAGAAACTATTTGAGTTCTGTCAACACAGTTATATGAATATTTTAAGTCTACATTGTCATTGAGTGGACATAAGGTGAATGTCCTAAGAAAATGCAAAGTGTAAATCATTTCATCCAACACCATTTTAATTTGCAAATCTGGATTTGAATCTAAATCCATAGGGATCAAAATAATTCTCAACTTAAAAATTTGGATAATTTCTAATTCTTCTTATGTTAAGGCTTTAAAATCTCTAACATCTGCTACACACACACACACACACAAAACCTTCACATAGCTTCCTTTATTTAGGGCCGTAGAAAAGATGAGGGAAGCCATAGAAGGCTTTTGAAGAATCTCCCAATGAGTTCGTATAAGATACTTTTCGTTTTGATATATAGACATTTTTTAAGAATTGCTTACATGTAATTCAAGTGATATAGCAAGAGAAAGTGAAGTTAGTTGGCTGATTGACTGGCTACTTCTTGGGTTTGTTTGCTTACTTTTTTTCCTTTTTTCCTATCTTAAGGAATTTTTATCACAGATTTATTAATTTAAATCCTTCCATTTATTCTTTTAACAGAAATTTTCTACCGACTATTACTAAAAGCAGCATATATATTGAATTCTTATAATGTATTAGATATTATGTCAGGAATTTTATGTTTGGGAACTCTCATCAACATCTTAGTCCTGAAAATGGGTATTATATTCCCATTTTACACAGGAGGAAATTGAGGGTCAGAAATGTGAGTGACCTGACCCCAGGTGTTTAAGGGCAGGACAGAGACTCCAAACCTGTGTCCTGTTAGACTTATATGAGAATACAAAGATGAATACAAATTGAAACTGCCTCTGGGAAGCTTACAACGATGCAAATAATTATAATATGAGGTTAAAACTGAGAAATGAAAGAAGAAAGTCAGATAGAAAGTCAAAAAAAAATCAGAGGAGAAAAGATCACTTACTGCTGGAGGATTAGGAAAGGCTTTCTGGGAAGGAGGATTTGGAAAGGAGAGTTGGATGGGGAGGGGCCATGGCACCAATGCTTGAATGCTCAGGGAGTATGTACTGAAACAGCTTAGTTTAAGAAAAATAAAATTTTACAGTTGTGTAAATTTAGCTTGAAGAAACATTTAGAAATGCAAACAAAGATGCATACTAAGATGATGTTTTACATTATCAAAGAGGATAAAAAACCAAACTGTCTAATCACATGGAAAATGTATATAAATTATAGCATATCCACATAGTGATATTATGATAAAACCTGTAGTGGCCAAGTGAGGATGGGGAGCTCTGCAAAGAAGACAAAGAAGAAGCAGTCAGAGAGGTAGGAGGAAAACTAGAAGAGCGTGGTGAGATGGAAGCCAAGAGAAAAGGACCTGCCAAGGAAGGAGTGGTTCCCTGTGTCAAATGCAGAGAGAGGTCAAGCAAAACGAAGACTGGAATGGATCTATTGGCTTGAATATCAAAGAGTTTAGCAATAAATGTTGTGATGGTGTGATGCAGTGGAGCAGACAGGAGAACTAAATGAGAACTAAGAAAGAGGGACACGAAAGAGATGAAGAATATAGACAGTTCTTTGAGGGAATGTGCATGTGAGGCAAAGAAATAGGCTAAGCTTGGAGGGAGATGTGGGAACCAAGAAAAAGGTTTTATATTTTATGTGTTGTTTAAGTGGGAGAGATTTGAACATGTTGAACTGCCAAAGGAGAAAACGACATAGAGTAAGCAGAAGAGAAAAAGGACACACGATAGTGTCATGTCTTTGAGAACACATGACCTGGAATGAGCTAGGAAATACAAGCAAAGGACCCTACCTACAACATAACTGGTTTGAGCAGGAGAGGGTAGTTGTCATTATAAACATGCTTTGTGAATCCATTCCATCTACATTTCTCATTATTTGATTAGTATAGAGTCTAAACATTTGCAGTGCTTCCCTGACCTTTCAAGCCCATAGGCATCCCCCACCGCCCTTCTATGCACCTATGAGATGCTCCATCTGTCTCCCGTAGTCTTCTGTGACAGAATCCTGATTCACATGGGCTGGAACACACACTTGCATTTATGTTTTTTGTCTTTCCCAGTTGATTATAAGCTTATTGGGGACAGTGCTCACAGGAGGTTTTTAAAGAAAAGTTCTTAAATGAGTGAATACATGAATATCATTGGAAAAGTTTTAGTAATTAAAATGAGCCTGAATTAGTAAGAAAAAGCTGTTTAGACTAAAGGAAGCTAAACTTTTTAAGAGTAAAACTCAGTAGCAATTAGGAGTCTTAAAAAAACATATCATTGCAATTGAAAAAATAACCATGTCCTTTAAACTACCTAGGCTGAGCCTCTTATTTATGGTAGTATATGGACATTGTGTAGTGATTGGTGGATAGAATCTAAGGTCACCCCTATTAACCTTGATGCTTAGTGTCCATGTTAGTATTAGTCAGTCAAAGGGGTGCTGATGCAAAGTACCAGAAATCTGTTGGCTTTTATAAAGGGTATTTATTTGGGGTAAAAGCTTACAGTTACAAGACCCTAAAGAAAACAACTCAAGGTTACTTCCTCACCCAAAGTCAGTTGCCACGTTTTGAGGAAGATGGCGGGCAATGTCTGCAAAGGTTCAGCTTTGCTCCTTTTTCTTAAAGCTCTGTGGTCCCAGCTCCTTCCAATCTCAGCTGTAGGCTGGAGGGCTCACCTCTCTTCTGGGGGCTTTCTCAGCACTACAAATTATCAGATGAATGGCTCCTCTCTTCCCAGGGCCTCTGGTGTGTCTATTGAGCTGTCTCTCTTCCTCTTTGTTCTTTTCTGTGTATCTACTTCTGTGTTCTTGATTAAGCATCTGTTTATACAGCCCACCAAGGGGGTGGGAACTCAACCCTGCATGCCCTAATGACATGGTTGAATCAAAGCCCTAATCTTGATTTAATCAAGTAAATGTAAATCCTGTGGATTTAAATCAATCAAAGGGTATCATGCCCAGAGGAACAGACCAGTTTACAAACATAATCAATATATTTTTTGGAATTCATAAACAATATCAAACTGCCACAATGTCTTTGTGTAATTCCCTCCAGTGCTGGCTTGAATCTTTTGTGAACCCCAGAAAATCCTGTTCTTGAAGTGAACCCATTCCTTTGTCTGTAAACCCTTTGTAGATGGAAACATTTGATGAAATTGTGGGACCCAGGGTGGATCTTAATCCTTTTACTGGAGTCCTATATAAACAGAGGAGAGACAAAGGAAAGGGAGCTGCTGTTTTATCCTGCCATGTGAGGACTCCAGGATCGCCTGCAGTCCCAGAAAAAAAGAGAAACCCCAAGAGGCTGAGAGAAGCTAGAGGCTAGAATCAGCAGAGCAACCTGAATCTAAAGCAACAAGGCCTTCAGGAGAGGGGAGAGATGAGCAATATGCCTGATCACCCAGAAGGTGAGCCTGGAGGGGAAGGCAGAGACTGGCTGTCATTGTGCCTTATCCAGGATCTCCAACAGCCAACCTTTGGTAAGACAGCATCTCTGATGATGCCTTGATTTGGACATTTTCACAGCCTCAGAACTGTAAGATTTTAACCTGATACATTCCCATTATAAAAACCAACCCATTTCTGGTATTTTGCATTGACAGCCTTTAGCACACTAAGATACCTCCCTCTATATGTGGCAAGACCTGTGACTTGCTTCCAGCCTATGGAATATGCCAGAAGTGATGGGATGCCACTCTAGGATTACATGGCACTATGTAAGATTCCATTTTGCTAGACTCTCCTTACTGGCTTGATGAAGTGAACAGCCATATTAGGAAAGTCCATGTGACAAGAAGCTTCAGGTGAACTCTCAGAGCTGAGGGTGGCCTTTAGGAAACATGGGCAGCCTCCAGCTGACATCCAACAAAAATCCAGGGCCTTCTGTCCTACAATCACAAGGAAATGGGTCCTCCCAAAAACCAATGTCAACTTGAAAGCATATTCTTCCCCAGTGAGCCTCCAGTTGAGAATGCAACCTGGCCAATATCTTCCTGGAAGCCTCCTGAGATCCTCTGCAGATGGCCCAGCTAAAACATACCCAGATGCCTGGCCCACAGACACTGAGATCATAAATGTGTGTTTTAAGCCACTACATTTGTGGCCATTTGTTTCTCAGCAATACACAACCAGCACAGGTTAAAAAGAGACCTTATTAGTAGTTCCTCAAGCATCATCCCCGCCTCCACGTAGATGTGCTCTCTTAGCATCCCTGATATGTGGACATTCTACCTCTCTTCAAAGGGACAGCGGGCTTAGGAATTTGTTAGGCTGCCTGTCCCAATTTTGAACAATTCCCTGCATTCTTCTATTCTGTGATTTGATTGATATCCTACTTTCTCTCTTTTAGCTTCTTAATGTAAATGAAGAGCTGGGAGTATCACAGATCTAGCTGCAGCTACCCATGACAAGCTGTAACTATTTCTTGTAGTCACAATACACCCCACATAATAAGTTTCAGTATGATGGTGGGTTTTTTAAATTATAAAAAAAAATTTATAATTTAAAATTACTCCCTGGTAATATACATGCCCATATTTAAGTGCCTAATCTCTTAAAAGTTTAGAAAGAAAAAATGCACTTTTTAACAAGGACTATTTTTTGTAGTGGAAGCAATTGGTCTTCTAGGCAGATGGACTTTATAAAATTCCTGAAAATGTTTAACAGGGTCTAATGTTTAACTAAGTAAGGTGTCATGGTCAAAATAGTACAGACAAAATGGAGAGAGAACTGCAGGCATCTTTAAAGCATAATTTCCTCATTCCCTTTCCAGGCCATACCTCCTCCCTCTCTGTTGCTGTGTACCTCGTCATTAAATCAGAGACAGGAAAGACCATTAGATCATCAAGATCATTTCTTTGCCAGGGCAGAATTGATCCCTGGTGTATATTATGTCTTTGCCTCTTCTAGTCCTCAACGTCTCAAGAAACTCCATCACTTCTCCAGGGAGACTTTTCCACTGAGCAATAGTGCTCACCACCTGCTCTTCCTGATTATTCAACCAACTTTTTCCTCCTTCAATTTGCCCCATTACTGCCAGTCATACCTCCTGTATCAGGCCTAATGAATCCTCACACCCTCCCATTAACTTTTCCTGCTAGTCCTTATGACCCCATTCTATTGTCAGCCAATGTGTCATTTAATATTATTTATTTCCAGTGTTCCTCTTGAAAGCCTAGCTATCGTGGCGGTTAGCAGTTTGGGTAGTCAGGTATTCCTAGTCCTCAAACAATGCTTATTACGTGCCCATCCCAAAGACTGGGTGTGCTTCCTATCTGTTTTGTTTTTCTTTCCTTGTGGAGCACCGGCTTAAAGTGAACACAGCAGGTAACATACTAAACACCTACTAAGGATGGTAATGTTTACCACAGTTCATGCGTGATCACATAAGAACAGAAGTCTTATCAGAAACCTAAGTGACCCATCTCAGTAGGACCATTCTGGGAATGGAATCACCACAAGTGCCTGCTTGAATCTAATGTATTCTAATATTCCCAGCAAACATCTGCCAAGGATGTGGACTCTGGGGTTCAGGGGGCTGAACCAGGGACACAAAAATAGTGTTTCCCTGGTTCTGTCCATATCAACCAGTTCAGGGCTCCAGACTCAAAGCAGAGTCCTTCCCAACTCTTGCTGTATTCAGGGACATAGTTCACTTAGCAGACACATTTGATGCAGGGGGTTTTCTCCTTGCCCCTCAGGCTCCCTAGGGGTGGTGACTGCTACTGAGATGGCCAGTATCCCAAATCTGCTGAGCCCTGAATACGCTAATATAGGCTCCACAAAGCCATTGCAAAACCCCAGCTGTGGTTGCTCAGATGCTGGCTCAGGCTTTCAAGTACACTCTGGGCTCCAGCACATTCTGACAAGCACTCAGGTAAAGGGAGTACCCTAAAAGCATGAGCTCATGTGCTCCCTTCTGTAGTCTGGCTTAGGAAACAGTCCTGCTACCTAGGGCTCTCAAAGTCTTGCAGAGAGGTGGAAAAACTGTATTACAATTTCTGCTGCCTCTTCTTCCTCGTATGGGTGTGCTATTGTGTGTGCATGTGTGTGCGTACATTTTTGGAATTGGACCTGAGTTCTAGAGACCAGACAGAGGGGACAATGCTGAAGCTGACATGATTGACACCAAGGTGGACCCAGAATCATAGACGTCTCTCTGATAAGGCCCATAGTCCTTGAGACAGTTCTTTCAAGTTCTCTTTTTCTGCATATTAGGTGGAGTCTTTCCCAAATCTCCAGGCAAATAGCACAAGACAGGCTGATCCCACAAGCCTTCCTGGCATGCCCAAACCAAGCTGTGACTCAGAGAGCAAACCCAGTTGAATTTCTAGCTGAGATTTCTGCTGTTACAGGAAGCAGGCAAGGTTTGTCCTGGCTCCAGTCTCCATCTTTTATGTATGTTTCACTCCTTTCCTTTGCTCTTCCCCAGGTAAGTCTTTCAATTTGGGCACAATTTAATTCAAACATTTGATTCAGGCTCTGCTTTCCATTCTAACAAATAAGCTACAGCTTATAATGTAATCAGATCATTCCGTGGTTGGTGCCCAGTGTTTGCCACCAAACTACTTGCCTAGGATCCTGAGTGCTGTTTTCCATGATGTGGTGGTGTCATACCAGAGCCACATGAAGCAGCAGAGCTGACCATGCTAGGAACCTTAAAAACTGAGCTGAACATCGTCAATACATCAAGAGCTCTCTGCCTCTCTGCTACTACTGACTCTCCACAATGTCAAGAGCTCTTCCTGGCAGGAAGGTGGCATTGTCCCTTGCAACTGGACATGACTGGAGGAAAGTCTCAGTGACACAGAGATCAGGCATGCCAGCAGGATTGAGGGCCAACAGAGAGTATGCAGTGGTCATAAGGCCTAAAGGTCCCAAGCTGTATGCTCCTCTTAGCATATAAAACCCAAAATAACAAGTCCAGGTAAATGAAAGTAAGAGGCAAATGATAAGCACAAGTATTGAGCTGGCCATCACCAACCAACACAGGTGGCTGTTGTGAGGTGAACATGGGCTGGTTAGGTGTGCTTAAAGGTAGAGATTTGAAGTGGGACAATCGTCAGGTGATGATAACCTTGCTGAGTTGGTTTTGTCCACCCCTGTCTCTTCATCCACTCTAACTGCAGGCAACTTGATTTCTGCTTCTGCCTCTTATATCTCTTTCCATCCTAGCTGGCTTCTGGCATTTTCTCTGGTTTATTTCCAGGTTCCACTTTTGGCTGCTAGTTTCTTATCTGCTGTCTCTAAATTTGCACCTCCCTCCTCTACCCTCCTGATACCTTTCCTGTTGAGCCCTGTTACTCACGACCTCGCTGGCCCAGCTTTATAATTACCACTGAGCATGGGGACTGCTCAGGTCAGGGCTTCTTATTTTAGACAACTCTTTGTTGTCCCCTGTTAGCTCTCAGGAGCCACTAGCTTGGGCACAATTTATGGTCATCCAATTAAGAGTCATATGGACTTCAGATTGTCTGCCGAATCTTGACCATCTTCCTTTCTTCCTTCGTGCTGTACATGCCCTGGCTACAAATGGATCACCCAGCCTATGTCTTAACTGTTCTTTAGGCAGCGACTCCATGAACCTCTTCCAGCTCCTTATCTCTACCCAAAACATGTAGTACTCTCCCAGCATAGCATCCTATCTATGGGCCCATCTCTTTACTGCTCAAGACAAGAGAGTCCCACTGTGCTGGAACAGGTATTCACCAACTTGATGCCAGTCTTCATCTTATCAATCAACAAAGTGCAAAAGAATGGATTCTTTCCCTACAATTCTATGTGTAAAGCACCACTTGCATTTCAAAATTGCTACATAAGTATTCTAGATTAGTTGACTGATGTGTAAAATTCCCTCTTTTTATCTTTCCTTGAATAGTGTAGCCGTTGGGCAGTTTGATGTAATTATAGATTCCAAAAAAATGATACTGGATTACGCTTGTAAACTGGTCTGTTAATCTGGGCATGATTAAGTTATGATTAGGGCATTAACTGGACCATGTCAGTAGGGCATTCAGCCCCACCCCTTGGTGGATGGGGGAATCAAATATAAAAGTCAAGGTGAAGGACAGAGGGAGTAGTTCTGATGTTGGAGTTTTGATGCTGGAGCCGGGGAGGCGAGCAGACGCCGGAGCTTGGTCATGAGGAAGGAGAGAAGGCCCCGGTATAGAGACAAGCCGTTTGCCTGAGAGTTTACAGCTGGCCTTGTGGAGAGAAGCAAAGCCTAGAGAGCCTCATAGTCTACAGCTGATCTTGTGGAGGAAACAGAGGTGCTGAGCCCAGAAATAAATGCAGCCCTGGGAAGAGAGGAACCCAAGAAGCCTGAACCCTGGCAAACGTCGGCAGCTGTCTTGCTCCAAAACGTGGCAATGGACTTTGGTAAGGGGAGAAACTTAAGCTTTATGGCCTGGTAACTGTGGACTTCTACCCCAAATAAATACCCTTTATAAAGACCAACCTATTTCTGGTATTTTGCATTAGCAACCCTTTTGGCTGATTAATACAGAATTTGGTACTGAGGAGTGGGGAAGTGCCTTTGCAATTACCAAAATGTTGGAATGGTTTTATAAATGGGTAAGGGGTGTTTTTTGGAGGAATTGTGAAACACTTGATGGAAAAGACCTACAGTGCTTTGAAGAGACTGTTGATAGTAATATGGATGCTAAAGAGACTTTCTATGATGCCTTAGAAGTAAATGATGAAACTATTATTAGAAACTGGAGGAAAGGCAATCCATGTTTTAAAGTTGCAGAGAACTTAGCAAGATTAACTCCTGGTGTTATATGGAAGACAGAATTTGAAAATGGTGAACCAGAGCATTTAGCTGAAGAACTTTCCAAGGTAAACTCAGAGAATGTGGTTTGGCTTCTCCTTTGCAGCTTATAGCAAAATACTAGATGAATGAAATACCCTAAGGACTGAACTTTGGGGCACAAAAAAACAGAAACTGATTCCAGAACTTCCAAGTTTCTGGAAATCAAGTTCCCAGATGAAAATGCCCCATTTGAAGACTTAGCTAAACCTGGAACTTGTAACTCAGAATTGAAGATGCAGTTATCTTGGAAAGACTTGTGGAAAGTCTTACTGTCTGATGGCTTGGACCCCTGTTTCCTGCATGCTAAACCAACAAAGTTTTTGAGAGCATTGTATGAACAAAACCACTGTTCACTTGGACTAAAAAGGACATGGAAAGGAGAGATGGAAGAGGAAACAACTTTAAGAGGAAAACAATCAAAGCAGAGATCTGGAATTAAGACATCACCTTGGGCCAAGAGAGGAGCCACACCCATGTGTACAGAGAGGGTGAGTTTGCCCCAGCAGTTGAAGAGGGTGGATGTTCCCACCCGATGTTCTGGGAGGGTTTTGCCACCTCAGGGTACAGGGAGGGTGGAGCACATTCCTCAAAGATTAGGGTGGTTAAGGTCAGC
>JAQZBX010029001.1:0-27526 GCA_029593785.1 Cabassous unicinctus
AAGATCAACTTTCTTGAGGTATAATTTACAAACAATAAAATATGCCCATTTTAAGTGCAGAGTTCAATGGATTTTGACAAATATACAGACTCCAGTGAGTTCCTCCATGTCCCTTTGTACTCTATCGTCCCATTCACCTCCTAGTCTTGTCCCAGGCAACCACTGATATGCTTTCTGTCACTATATTTTAGTTTGTGTCTTCTAGAATTTCACATGAATGAAATCACAGTTTGAACTTTTTGTGTCTGACTTCTTTTGCTCAGCATAGTATTTTTGAGACCCATCCATGTGATTGCATGTATGAGTAGTTTGTTCTTCTTAATTGTTCTATCTTATAGTACTCTATTGTGTGGCTCTACCACAATTTGTTTAACCATTTACCTGCTGATAGTTGTGACAGTTTGAAGTTTTGTGAATTCCAGAAAAGATCATGTTCTTTGAATGAATCCATTCCTGTGGATGTAGGGTCCTTTGGTTACGTTAGATTCAGTTAAGGGACCTTTTGATTAGATCACTTGATTAGATTGCCTTAGGACCTTTGGACTACATCAGTGAGGTGTGACCCAGGTTGGGTCTTCGCTCTCTTGCTGGGGTCTTATATAAACTGAGAACTGGAAGCAGAAACATACAGAGAAAGACAGCTGCAATTTTACCCTGCCATGTGAGAGAGGACAAGAGAAGCCCCAAAAGGCTGAGAGAGAGGCTGGAGGCTAGAATCAGCAGAGCACAGAGGCACAGAAAGAGGTCCCTAAGAGGCTAGGCCTACAGAGCAGCAGCTCAAAGCTGCAGAGACAAGTGCTTGATTGCCCATAGCAGAGCTCGGGGAGAAAGCAGCCTGGTGAAGAAGGCAAAGATCCAGACGGAGAGCCACCATTTTGCTTTGCCACATGGCAGGAGTGGTGGATTGCCAGGAGCCAATCTTGGTGAGACAGCATTTCTATAATGCCTTGATTTGGACATTTTCAAAGCCTTGGAACTGTAAGATTTTCCCCTAATAAATTCCATTATAAAAGCCAACCCATTTCTGGTATTTTTACATTGGCAGCATTTAGCAAACTGAAATAGAAATAGTCATTTGGATTGTTTCCAGTGTTGGCTATCATGAATGAAGTTGTCATGAGACATTCTTGTGCAAGTCTCTGTATTGACATATATTTTCATTTTTCTTCAATAAATACCTTGGAATAGAATTGCAGGGTCCTATAACAAAGGTATAGCAAATTTTATAAAAAACTGAAAACTGTGTTTCAAAGTGGTTCTATTATTTTATACTCCCACCAGCAGTGTATGAGAGTTCCAGTTGTTCCATGTCCTCACCAAAACTTAGTATTGTCAGTCTTTTAATTTTAGCCATTTTAATAGGTGTGAGCTGGTACCTCGTTGTGGCTTGAATGTGCATTTTCCTGATGGCTAATTATGTTGGACATCTTTTTATGTGCTTATTAGCCATTTGTATAACTTTTGCAAAGGACAATTTGAAATGTAAGAGATACAAGTAGTTTTATTTCTCATGTATAAGAACTTGCTTTCTTTTAGAAATATTTTTTAATGTAACATGGAGAATGACTTATAAAATATTCAGACTATAAAGATTAAATATATTTAGAGGCTAAACTAATAATAATGAAAACAATAATATGGTAGAAAATATCTGCATTTTATTAGCTTTGCATCCTTTAGTATATATTCATGTAATGCTCTAAGGAATTAGATGGGCTGAATTTGCAGGAAGAGGCTGGGATTCATATAACTTGATCTTAGCAAAGTAGGACAGAGCTTTGCTCTCTTTAGTTCTAATTACTCTCTTTTTCCTAGACTTCATTTTATAGACCATGGGTTCAATTATTCACAGCATCTTTTTATATCTAGCCTCATAAAACTGTAAGGTGAATCATTACAAAATTAATATTCAACAGGCTTTATATAACTCTGCTTAACGCAATGCATAACTCAGGTTTTTGTCACCCCAAGGCCTCTCAAGATCTAGAAATGCAACCAACTTAACAAGACACCATGAATTTTAACTCTTATCTTCAGGACCCCTGTCCCACAAAGCCACTGAATTGAGACTAGTCAGCCAAACAGACAAAGATGTCAGGAATGGACCATACTTAAAAGGCCAAGCTCAGCATGAAGGCTCCCATGATGGCAACCAAAATCAGGTTCTAATGCTTTTCTTTTGAGAAACTCATGGTTCTAATCAAAAGGAGTTATTTTGCTTCCAAAGAGCTCAGACAGGTTCATGTGGAACCACTACCAATTTTTATACCACATAACCTCAAAATTTCCTGACTGTTAAATAATCACCGCTTCCAAGGAGGAAAAAAAAAGCTGATGAATACATCTAGATATTACGCCCCCCGCCCCAACTAATAAATGTGTATAATTTTCTAACCTGAAAGGAATCTTAAAGATCATTATTTCCAATGATTACATTTTATAGAAAAGGAAACTGGGGCCCAGACAAGTGAAATCACCATTCTGAATGAGGTTAGACAACCAGTGAAAAAAAAAGCTGGATGTTAAATCCAGATCTTCTGCCTCAGATGCCAAATTCTTAGTCTTGTGAATTTTCTCTTTTTAAGAAACTTAAAAAAAAATTTTTTATTGAAGTATATCATTTATACATGAACATACATAAACAATAAGTGTATAGTGAAGGTTGTGAACTTACAAAACAAACAAGCATAACATTAGACAGGGCTCCCATATATCACCCCACCACCAATACCTTGCATGGTTGTGAAACATTTGTTAGAAATTATGAAAGAATACTGTCAAAACATTATTACAGTACTAAATACAGTCCATACCTTACATTTGCTGTATTTTTCCCCCAACCCACCCTATTATTATTATTTTATTTACTTTTATCCATTTTTATCCCACCCCACCCCACCCATTTTTGCTGTTTTTGTGTCCATTTGCTGGGCAATTCTCTGTGTCTGTTTCCTGCCCTCTCTTCTCATCCTTCTCCTCTTTTCACTGGGATTTGATCCTTGGAACCTCTGATGTGGGAGAGAGGTATCCTACCGCCTGCGCCACCTTAGTTCCTGTTTTTTTGGCGCATCTCGTCTTGGCTCTCCCTTGTGTTACTCTCCTGTTACATCATCATCTTGCTGTGTGGCTCGGCAGGGCCTGGTGGCACACCCGTGCGCAGGGCCTAGTGGCCTGCACGTCTTCTATATTTTCCTTTTTTTAAATTTTTACCGGGAGGTCCCGGGGATCGAACCCAGGTCCCTCCATATGGGAGATGGATGCCCAACCATCTGAGCCACATCCGCCCCCTGCTATAGCTCTAAATGTTGACCAAAGATACCTAGAGTTACAGTCATTTCCCATACAGGATGGTCATATGATAAATCAGGGTTGGTTTATCACCAGCATTCTAAAAACCAGACCTAGGGAGAAAAACTAGGTTTGGGGACACATGCATGGTTTCTAATATAGCAAATGTTTAGGCTACCCTGATTATCACAAAATCAGGACAGTGAGAATATTCACATTTTTAAAGAAACTTTTGTTTCCTGTCTTCTGTCGTTATACAGGTTAACTGTAGAAAAGTTAGAAAGCCCAGAGAAGCACAAAGGGAAAAAAAATCACCTTTGTTACGGTTAAGTTATGATGTTCAGTTGTTTGGTCAAGCAAGCACTGGCCTGATGTTTACTGTGGAAATTTCATGGATTTAAATCATCAGTAAGTTGATTGCATTTATAGCTGATTACATATACAATCAGCTAAGGAGAGTGCCTTCAGGAATGAGAGAAGTCTCATCCCATCAGCTGAAGGCCTTAAAGGGAGAACTGATGACTTCAGCAGTCAGAAGGAAGAATTTCTGCCTCTACTTCAGCCAGCCAGCTTCTCCTGGGGAATTCATTGAAAATCTTCATTGGAGTTCCCAGCTTGTGGCCTACAGTAATCAGACTTGCCCATCCCCACGGTCACATGAGTAAATTCTTGTAATAAAACTCATAATATTTTCATATATGTATATACATCTCCTATCATTTCTGTTTCCCTGGAGAAGCCTGACTAATACAGATGTGGTACCAGAAGTAGTTCTTAAGAAACAGAATCTTAAGGATGAGATTTTTTGTTGGTTGTGGGATTTTTGGAATTGGTTCTCTAATCTGATTAGATTCAAAGGTACTAATGACTCCATTTCCAATGATCAAGTGGCACTGATAGTTCATGGTATAAATTGGCAATAGAGATATATAAATAATCACCTTTGGATACTGCTACTCAAATGCTTATAAGAGGCAAAACTTTGGATGACAGTGTATTTGATACCTTAACAGAGTTTTGTGGAATTAAAAAGTATAATGATGTTGGCTGGTTGTTTCAAAATATACTGGATACCATTGTTAAAGAAAGAGATGAGCACCAGGCTTCAAATTCCCAGCTTAAGTGCCACATGAAGGACATGAAAGTTTCTATGTGTAACCTGAAAGAAACTCTTATTTCTTATAGCTGCAGACTTCTGATTTCTGAAAACCAGACCCAGTTTCTCATTGCACAAGTGGCTGAATTACTATATAAATTGAATTCCCAACCTTGCAGGGTGTCTGCTGTGTCAGTTCTGTTTCCCTGGAGAACCCCAATTAATACAACATTTAATCCCAACATCCAGAGATAACCACTCTCAAACTTTTGGTGTGGGCAGTTATGAAGGAGAAGCTAAAAGGGCTGGTTTTGGAGCCATATATTTGGGTTCAAATCTTGCCTCCTATACTTGATAAGCTTGTGAAATGGGAAAGTTTCTTAACCTTCCTCAGTCTCAGTTAATTCATGAACTTGGTGGTAGAGAGTAGGATGTGGAGCAGAAAGATGGAGCATAACTTATTATTTTCATGGGATGTGCCAACATTTGAACAGATCGTTTCAATGTATTCTGTGTATAGGCAATGTATAACCCAACTGGTATGGTAAAAAAATATATATTTTATTCTTGGTCCCTCATGAGTAAAATGGGAATAATAAAGGGGCACTTATTAGGGTGGTCAGGAGAATGAATCAGAATGGTATTTTCAAAGTAGCAGAAACTCAATAAACATTAGCCATCATGATTATATGTTTTCTGACAAAAAAGTTACCATACTTATAGATTCACAGCTCTGTGCTTGCTTTTTTTTTTTCTTTTTTAAAAAAACACAAACCTAATAGCACATCTGTCATGAAAAATCATTTTCCAGTGGCCCTTCTACTAAACCAAATTAGCCCAGAGAAGTCCAATTTTAAACAGTGATTTAGAGAGCCACATGCTGGAGTTATGACTACTAAGAAGAAATCCTACAATCCAGCAAATATTTTAGTTTTGGGCAATGTCCCAAGAAACAAGGCTGCGTTCCCCTTCCCCACCACGTCCTAAGGAAGACTCCCTGGTGGACCTTCAGAAAGAACATGGCTTCCTGGACCCCTGAGGGTCTCAGGCCATTCAGAGCACCTGCTGCTTCGATGTTGCCAGGAACCAGCAGGGCTCCAGTGACACTTCCACACCAGGGTCATCACAGAGGATGACTGGTGATGTCATCACAGTCAGAGTGGTGATTTCCAGGTAAAGCAGGAAAGGTTTTTGAAAATAAAAACAGTCCTACTGAAATCTCTCTTCATCCTACTGCACACCAAAAAAAAGAGCCTGCCTATTTGTGAGAATCCAGAAAGATCTGTTGTTGGGTTTACAAATGGTCAGTGACCGATGGGTGACAGCTGTAGGGAGTGGTGTGGATAAGATCTATGAGGCTGTATTCTGGATCAATGGGAAAGTATATTGTGATTGATTAGCAATGCCTGTCATGGAAGTTGGCAATAGTGCAGTGGTACACATACCAAATTGTTTTCCTCCCTGATATATTTTAACTTCCACATTTTACAGATAAGAAAACAAAGGACCACAGCAATGAGGAATTCATGGTCAATCAACGTTGCAGAGATAGTGAATGGCAAAGCTGGCAGTAAGCTCTTTCATGGTCTGCAACACAGTGCCCTTCTCTCCATGCCTGGCTGCCTTTCTTCTCTGGTAGGCTGGAGGGTTTCCTGTCTTATAACTACTAGGTGGTCCTGGCATGTTACAGCCCATTCAGATCACTTCAGTAATAAATAAATTATACCAGGATAATTAAACAAAAAACAAAAACACCAACCCCAGGTTTTTACCAATGCCCTGGCATTATCCAGCACACAGCTGTTAGGAGGATGCATGTTCTATTTTGATCAAAGACAGGTGGTCAGCTTTTTCATGTTGGCCTGCGTCAACATAATGGACAGTAAGAGAGACCAGCAGGGAAGGAATGCTTTCTTCCCCAGACTCTCACACAGCAGATTTCTTCTTTGCATGGTAGAGCTCTAAATAAATAAAATGTAAAATAGTATTCACCATACTCCAGTTTCTGAGAAATGGCTATAGGGATTGCATTCCAATTTGTATCCTCTCCAGGAAAATGGAATTCAACATGAACTATTATCATGGTGGGAGGCTGAAGTCCCCATCATTATTCATTCACATTTCAGCAGGTATTTATTAAGTGCTTGCTACGTACCAGGTGCTGTACAAGTCCCCAGTGATGGGAAGAGAAATGGCTTCTATCCTGACATACAGTCTACTGGGAAAGAGGGACTATTAACAAGAGTTGCAATGAGTGAAGAGATACAAGTAAGAAGATGGTACTTAGGAAGCACCTGGGCAGGGGTGGAGGCTCCTAAACAGGAATATGAAAGCATGCTAAATTGGAAAGGGAACATGATTCGGAGCCAGACAAGAGTGTTAGAATCCTGTTTTCTGCCATTTACTAGTGGATGACCTTGAGCAAATCACTTAAACTTTCTACCCCAATTTTGTTATCTGTGAAACAAAGATAACAATTGCTACCCTGAAGGAATTATGCCAGCTTTTGAGCCAAAGTTTATTAAGTTCCCAGGAGAGCCTGGCACAGAGTATGGGTTGAATACATATTTGTCAAATGAATGAAAAAATCATTATCAAATACACAATAGATCTCTAATAGAGAAAAAGGGACAGTTGGGTAGAGAGTGAGGACAGAATAGAGAGTAACAAGACATCAGTCCTGCCTGATACCTAGTTAGAGTCACTGAAAAAAGCTAGCTATGAACAGGGAAGCAAAGTCATACAGAAGCACATTCAATGTGTATGGATCAGGGACGGCTTTAAAACAGTGCTCTCATGGAAAATAACATGAGCCACAAACAAGAGGCACATATGTAATTTTAAAAATTTCTAGTACCCACATTAATAAAAGTGAAAAGAAACAATTTTCATTATATAATTTATTTAACCCAATATAGCTCAAAATACCATCATTTCAACATGTAGTCAATATAAAAATTATTAATGTGCTATTTTGTTATTTTTTTGTACTAAGCCTTCAAAACCCAGTGGGTATTTTACACTTACACTGAATCTCAATTCGGTTTAGCCATGTCTCAGATGCTCAGTAGCTACATGTGGCTAATGGCTTTCATACTGGATGGTGCAGTTCCAGAAGTTAGGACATGGGAGAGTTCCTTGAAGACAGAGGCAGTCAGGGCCACCTTAGGGAGGAAGTGGGGCTTGAGTAGGACTTGAAGGATGGGCATTAGAGGACCTGAGTGTCTTTTAACACAGTGGCTTGGGCTGCTGTCGTTTATAAAAGCCTCCTTCACTAGTCTCTGCCTCAGAGACCTTCTGAATCTACTCCCTACTGGTGCAGGGGCCACACTCCTGGATTTGGTTCTGATGCTCTGCTGGCGGCTTTGGACTCTCAAATCGTCCTTTGCTTCTGGTATTCTATGATCATCCTTTGCTTCCTGGCACTCTCTCACTTAGCACAGTGTCTGGAACATGGGAACTACATATATCTAAAAGTAGATTTCTTCTTTGCATAATAGAGTTCTAAATAAATAGAACACAAAGCAAAGAGGTGAGATAGCCAAGCTCTAGCTCCCAAAGCCACCTTGCCTGTCAGAGTCCTAGTTTGCCCTCTAGCCTAAAAAGGCATGCCAATAGATTATGAGTTAAATGTCAGGAAGTTTCCCAGCAGAAGACCAACCTGAACCTGCATCCTAAGTGGGAGAGATGAGCACCGGGCATCGCTGTGGGCATGGCACACAGACAAACGAGGGAAAAAAGAACATGATGGTCTGACCCTTTGTGTACAGGTCCTGGCCAATTCCCTTTTCTAAGGCTGGCTGGAGAAGAAAGACAAGAAGTGTGCAGTGATGTGTACTAAAAAGAAATTTAGATGATTAATAAAGTACAAGTAAGAAAGATGGATGTAAGAGGAGAGGGGCAGAAGTCTGGAAACCAAGAGTCATTTTGTGGACTGTCCCCAGGGCTTGGTGTACCCTCATATTAGCAAGCATTTGTCCCTTTTACTAGAACCCACAATGGACCATGATGGTGGGCTGGAACCTACATCTGCCTCCTTCTAGATGCTGTCCTGTCCGAGAGCACAGTGATTAAAAGCAGGGCAACACTCTCTCTAACGAAACTCAGCAAATAAACTCACTACCTACCCTCTGGCTTGGGACATGACTTCCAGGGATAAGCCTCCTTGGCACTGAGGGATTATTACCAAGCACCAACTAATAATGCATTTGGAGAAGGACCTAGACCAAAATGGGGGAATATTGAATGCAAATGAGTATTTACGGCTAAGAGATTTGAAAGTGAGTCAGGAGGTCATTCCAGAGGTTACGCTTATGCATGTCTCAGGAGAATCTCATTGACTGTCACAGTAAACAGTGCCTCAGACAGCAGGGCTCCTGAGGGCTCTAGAGACATCCAGACACTATAGGCAGGGCAGACAATCTCAGGAATTCGGCACCCTGTCAGTGGGCCTTACTTTGGAATATATGTTCCCTAATGTAACAGAGTTAGACTCATTTATAATTTCCCTACACATGGCTCTTCTGCCCCTGTTATTTGAACCTATAATTAGCGCTATACTTGTTAAATATATGTACCAGAGACTTAAATCTTCTGGCTGTTCATATGCTGGGTGAGTCCCAAATCTCAGCAGAGTTGCAGCCAACACCCACTCTCCAGTTCTTAGGACTTGCTCAGGACAACTAACAAAAGTATGATGATGGACAACACCCATCCCCACCCCCAAAAAAGAGTATCTGCAACTGCAAGTAAGACAGTTCCATCCATCTGCCCTGTGGAATCTAAGCCCCCTCTTAGTCAGAAACAGAGTGGGCATCACCATTCTAAAATCCTCAAGATTGAGAAATAAGCAAACACAAGGTGGGAATACAACTATGGACTAAAGTAGATTTATTATTCTAACAATGGAAGAACTTGTACAATTGATATAAAGTCAGTGGACACCAGAGGTTCTGAGGGGAAAGAGGGGGAAGAATAGGTGTAACATGGGGCATTTGGGGGACATTGGAATTGTTCTGCAAGACATTGCAGTGATGGCTGCAGGCCATTATACATTTTTTCAAGACCTATAAATATGTGCAGTGCAAACTGTAAACTATTATGTAAACTATTGACCACGGTTAGTAGCAGTGCTTCAATATGTGTTCATCAATTGTAACAAATGTACCACATTAATCAAATTAATGTGATTAATGAGGAAGTGTGGGAGGGGGAAGGGATGGGGATATGGGAATCCCCCTATATTTTCAGTGTATCATTTATGTAATCTAAAGCTACTTTACAAATAAATTTTTTTTAAAAAGCAAGCAACAAACTCAGACAAGCATATTAATAAGAGAAGTGGATTGGATGAGGAGGTAGGACACATACTCTTCCCACAACTCCCTGATGTAACCCAACAATAAAGTTGCTATTAGTTTGTCAAGAAAGGATGCTGGATTTTGTCAAATGCCTTTTCTACCTCAATCAAGAGATCATGTGGGTTTTTTTCCTTCAATTTGTTAAAGTGGTGTATTATGTTAATTGATTTTCTTATGTTGAACCATCCTTGCATACCAGGAATAAAACCCACTTGATTGTGGTGTATAATTCTTCTAATATGCTGTTAGATTCTATTTGTAAGCATTTTGTTGAGAATTTTTGCCTCTATGTTCTTTAGAGAGATTGGTCTGTAATTTTCTTGTAGTATCTTTTAAAAAATGTTTTTTCTTTATTTTAAAAGGAACTTCAGATTACATAAATGTTACATCAAAAATTGGGAAGTGGATGTGGCTCAATCACTTGGCACCTGCCTATCACATGGCAGGTCCCAGGTTTGGGTCCCGGTGCCTCCTAAAAGAAGACGAGCAGATGTTGCCTCCTGCCACAACGAGCTAGATGCTACCTCCTACCACAACAGAGCTAGACTCTGCCCCTGCCACAACAAGCAGAGGCCGCAAGCAGCAGTCGCTGCAGCCCGCCGGGAGCGGATGTGGTTCAGTCCGTTGGACACTCGCCTCTCATGTGGGAGGTCCTGGGTTCAGTTTCCAGTGCCTCCTGGAGAAGGCAAGCAAACAATAAGCAGACAGACAAACAAACCATCTGGGGGGCAGGGGGGATAAATAAAGAAAAATAAAGCAAATAATATATAAATCTTTAAATATATATATATATACACACACAGGGGATTCCAATATATTCTACCCCTACCTCTCCCACACCTTTCCACATTAACAACATCTTTCCTCAGTGCGGTACATTTTTTACAATTGATGAGCACATATTGAAACATTGTTATTAAGCATGGTCTGTAGTTTACATTATGGTTTACACTTTGTGCCGCACAATTTTATAGGTTTTGACAAAATGTATATTGGCTCGTATCTGTCATTGCAATAACATGCAGAATGATTCCAATGTCTCAAAAATGCCCCATGTTACACCTATTCTTTCCTCTCCCTCCCCTCGGAGCCTTTGGTGGCCTCTGTCTTTATATCAATGTTACAAGTTCTTCCATTACTAGAATAATAAGTCTACCTTAATCCATAGCTGCATTCCACCCTTATGTTTGTTCATTCCTCTATCTTGAGGATTTTAGAATGGTGATGCCCACTCTGCTTCTGATTGAGAGGGGGCTTAGATCCCATGGGGCAGATGGATGGAACTGTCTTGCTTGCAGTTGCAGATACACTCTGCTTCTTGGGATGAGTGTTGTCCATCATCATACTTTTGTTAGTTGTTCTGTGTGAGTCTGATGAACTGGAGAGTAGGTGTTGGCTGTAACTCTGCTGAGATTGAGCGCTCACCCAGTATATGAACAGCCAGAAGTTTTAAGTCTCTGGTACATATATTTAATGGGTATAGTGCTAATTTTAGGATCAAATAAATGGGATAGAAGAACCATGTGTAGGAAAATTATAAATGAGTCTAACTCTGATACACTGGGGGAGATGGGTTATGATATATTCTAAGGTAAGGCCCACTGATGGGGTGCTGATTTCCTGGGGTTGTCTGCCCTGCCTATAGTGTCTGGGTGTCTCTAGAGTCCCCAGGAGCACCCATACTTGAGGCACTGTTTACTGTGGCATACCGTGAGATCCTTCTGAGACATGCATAAGCATAACCTCTGGAATAACCTCCCGACTCACTTTCAAATCTCTTAGCCATAAATACTCATTTGCATTCAATATTCCCCCATTTTGGTCTAGGTCCTTCTCCAAATGCATCATTAGTTGGCACTTGGTATTAATCCCTCAGTGCTAGGGAGGCTCATCCCTGGGAGTCATGTCCCATATTGGGGGCAAGACAGTGAATTTATATGCTAAGTTTGGCTTAGAGAGGTCACATTTGAGCAACAAGGAGGCCCTCAGGAGGTAACAATTAGCCAATATATATTACCAGGCCAAGTTTCAATTTCACAAGAACAAGGTCATCAGTACGAGCACTGATATCAAGGGCTTGGCTCATTGGTCCGCCCTCCTTTGCTAGGCACTGCCCATGTACTCCAGAGATTCTCGCCACTCTATAAGAGAATGTAGCAGGACTCACCAGGATGGGAATTCAATATTTCATCAGTTATTCTGTGGGTCTCCACCTACCAGGACAACACCCCATGACCACATGAATACATTCACACTTCATAGAGGCATGCCACAGGCATACACCCCCACACACATCCCCCCACCACTGACACCCTGGACCAGTGATCCTCCCCTACTACAGCTGCAACCCCTCTGCAACCCAAAACCTCTCCAAAAACAAAGCCAATGAAAAAAATAACAATATATTTTTTTTAATTAAACAAAAAATTTTTAAAAACATTTCTTTGGATTGTGCCTTTCATCACCATAATATCTGTTCTCTTTCATGTATATTGATATTTTCTTCTGTATATTCCCCCAGTGTCATGTTTTTTTTTTTCACTTTATTTTCTGAGAAGCTTTAGGTTACAGAAAAGTCAGAGAAAATCCAAGGGATTCTCATATACCCCACTCCACCCCCCCCCATCCTCCCCTACCAATATCCTACATGAGTATGGTAGATTTGTTACAATTGATGAACAAATACTGAAGCATTGCTACTAACCATGTCAGTGGTATATGTTATGGTTTACCTTTTGCACCATATACTTTTATAGATTCTGACAAAAGGTATAATGGCCTGTATCTGGCTTTGGTATTAGGGTGCTGTTGGCTTAAAAATATGTTGGGAATCCCTACTTTTTCAATTTTTTGGAAGAGTTTAAACAAGATTGGTATTAATTCTTCTCAAAGTGTTTGGTAGAATTCACCTGTGAAGCCATCTGGTGCTGGACTTTTCTTTGTTGGAATATTTTTGATGACCAATTCAATCTCTTTACTTGTGATTGGTTTGTTGAGTTCCTGTATTTCTTGTAGAGTCAATGTATGTTGTTTGTGCATTTCTAGGAATTTGTCCATTTTATCTAAGTTGTCTAATTTGTTGGCATACAGTTTCTCATAATAACCTCTTATGATCCTTTATTTCTGTGGGGTCAGTGATAATGTCCCCCCTCTCATTCCTGAATTTACTTATTTGCATCTTCTCTCTATTTTTCTTTGTTAGTCTAGCTAAGGGTTTGTCGATTTTATTGACCATCTCAAAGAACCAGCTTTAGGTTTTGTTGATTTTCTCTATGGATTTTTTGTTCTCAATTTCATTTATTTCTTCTCTACACTTTGTTATTTCTTTCTTTCCATTTGCTTTGGGATTGGTTTGCTGTTCTTTTTCTAGTTTCTCCAGGTGTTCAGTTAGGTCTTTGATTTTAGCACTTTCTTCTTTTTTTAATATAGGCATTTAGGGCTATAAATTTCTCTCTCTGCACTGCCTTCACTGTATCCCGTAAGTTTTGATAAGTCGTGTTCTCATCTTCATTCGTCTCGGGATATCTAATTTCTTTTGCAATTTCTTCTTTGACCCACTGATTATTTAGGAGTGTGTTGTTTAGCCTCCATATATTTGTGAATTTTTCCCTTTTCCACCTATTATTGATTTCCAGCTTCATTCCATGAAGATCAGAGAAGGTGCTTTGCATAATTGCAATCTTGTTAAATTTATTGAGAGTTTTGGGGTCCAACATATAGTCTATCATGGGGAAAGGTCCATAAGCACTTGAGAAGAATGCATAACCTGCTGATTTGGGGTGTAATGTTCTGTATATGCCCATTAGGTCCAGCTCATTTATTATACTATTCAAATTTTTTGTTTCTTTGTTGATCTTCTGTCTGGTTGTTCTATCTATTGATGTGAGTGGTATGTTGAAGCCTCCAACTATTATTGTAGAGACATGTATTTCCTCTTTCAGTTTTGTCAGAGTTTGCTTCATGTATTTTGGGGCATCCTGGTTAGGTGCATAGATATTTATGACTGTTAACTCCTTCTTGGTGGATTGTGCCTTTTATTAATATATAATGGCATTCTACATTTCATCACTTTTTTGCATTTAAAGTCTGTTTTGTCTACCACCAGTATAGCTACCCTTTCTCTCTTTTGGTTACTGTTTGCATGAAATATCTTTTCCAACCTTTCACTTTCAGTCTATTTGCATCCTTGGGTCTAAGGTGACTCTCTTGCAGACAGCATATGGATGGCTCATGTCTTCCTATCCATTCTGTCAGCCTATGTCTTTTGATTGGGGCATTTAATCCATTAACATTCAATGCTATTACTGTAAAGGCATTACTTACTTTAACCATTTTATCCTTTGACTTTCATATATCATATTTTATTTTCCTTTGCCTTTTTACCTTTTTTGTTACCCTTTCTGATAGTCTTCACTTCTACACTCTCCTCCAAGGCTCTCTTCTTCTCTTCTCATTCATTGTGTCTTTCATTCCCATAAGATCTGTTATTTTTTTATGCAGGATTTCAATTTTTTCTTTTCCTCGCCCAGTGTCTTCTTAATATCTTATTTCTTTAGCCATGTTGTTCTTCAACTCCATGATTTGATTTAGGAGATTTGTATGAACCTCATTGATTAGTTGTTTCAAATTCTGTGTCTTGTCTGGAGCTTTGATTTGTTCCTTGCCTGAGTCATATCTTCCTTTTTCATAGTATGGCTTGTAATTTTTTGCTGATGTCTAGGCATCTGATTATTATGCTGAGATTACTCTGAGGTTTCATTTCTCTCTCTTGCCTAGGGATTTATGTTAAGTAGCTGTGTGCTACCCTGTTCTTTGACTCTTGGTTCAAGTTTTTCTAGATGTTTAGGATTGCCTGTTTATCTGCTCAATCCAGTGTTAAGGATCCAGTAATGGGGTGCAGGCCAGTTTCCAACCACATTTGAGGGGGCCATAAAGGCACCTGATTGCCTCTTTTATTGATTTATTATTTTTCCCTTCTTTTCATGCATTTTTCTCATCTGCCAGCAGATGATGTTCTTCGGCAGACCTGTCAGCTCAGACCCCAGATGCTAGGGTGGAATGCATTCACTGTAACTCAGCAGTTGGGCAGTGTAGAAGTAATATCTTCAGGGTGGGCCAAGCCTCACAAACTTTCTCAGAAGCTGTTCTCCATTTTCCAGCCACACTCTTCTTCCCTCTGTGTCCTCAGAAACCAGCCCAGAGCAGTTGGGAGGGTGTTTGAGAAGGCAAATTATCCTTAGCTCCCTGCCAGGACAAATAGTGTTGCAGCCCCACACAGCCTGGAAATGTGGAACCCCTCCAACGCAGCAGACCAAGTTCCCTGGCCTAAAATCTGAATTTGTTGTAGGCTGTGTCCCTCCCTCTTCCCTCTCTTGGGGAAGAGGACCTTTGCAACCCCTTCAGTCTGCAGCCACCTGCCAGGGGCTGATGTACTTCTTGCTGTTTGCTCCAATGGGTTCCAGAAGCTACTGCTGCAGCTTTACTCATGAGATTATTCCAGCCAGCCAAGACTCCTTTCCTTCGTCCCTCTCTCTTCTAGGTGGTGTCTAGCCATCCCCTGGTGTCCTTAGCCCCGGAATGGTCCTCTAGACAGTATCCACCTGTCCTCTAGCTATTTTTCAGGAAAGAAGTGATCCTTCTGCCTCTCTAAGCCTCCATCTTCCCTGACATACCTGCTATGGGTTTGAAGAAAGATGAATTTCCAATTGGTCCCTCATTGATAGCCTTGCTATAGAAACACATGTCCCACATGAAGGAGGAGCCATACTCTGATCCAACCAACTGTCAGCAAGTAGAAATGTGGCTTCAGAGTTGTTCGATCTTTCAATTTTTCAGAAGAAATTTTAAGGATGGATTTTTATATGACGTTTCATAATTTTTCAATGTCCATAACTATGTCAACAAATTTTTAAACATTGTGCTGGCCAACACTGTGTGGACTGAAGAAAACAGACTACAGGGCTGCCAGCTTGAGACTTCTACTCTAGATTCAAGGAGACACAGCCATGGTCCTGTTGCAACGTCATCTAGCCATCTATAGTTTCTCAGTTCCATTTTGTCTCAAGGCTTAATTCAAAGCCCCTTGACATCAGTTCTATTTTGTTTCGATGCTTAATTCAGATCATGCATGGAAAGGGCTTAGGGTAGTTTCTAGCACACGGTAAAGGTGGTTAAAAACTGGTGTTGGCTCTAAAGGATTTCTGAGATTTATTTTAAACTATTATATAGGGATTGAATCAAAGAATGTGCCCAGAGACAAAACATCTGAAACAGCTACTCTCTCATAAATGATTCCCTACCTCCTGACTTCTATTTCATGGTTTAGATTTATGTCACTTTCATTTTACTTTGTCAGTTCATGAAACCCTATTCGTTTGCAAGATGGATGGATGAATCTATGAATGGAAAGAAGGAAGGAAGTGAGAAGGTGGGAAGGAGGGAGGGAGGGAGGGAGGGAGGGAGGAAGCCCAGTCCAGTGTAGACAGAAATGTATGGTGGCAAAAGTTTTCTAGAGAGCAGTTTGGCAACTCCTAGCAAAAGACCAAAATATATGTATGACTTTTGGGTCAGCTATTCCATTTTAAGGATATTTTTCCTTAAGAAAAAAACTATGTGAATATTCTCGCTATCCTGATTTTGTGATAATCAGGGTAGGCTAAACATTCGCTATATTAGAAACCATGCATGTGTCCCCAGACCTAGTTTTTCTCCCTAGGTCTGGTTTTTAGAATGCTGGTGATAAACTAAGCCTGATTTATTGTACGACCATCTTGTATGGGAGGAGACTGTAACTTTGGGTATCTTTGGTCAACCTTGAGAGATATAGCAGGGGGACGGATGTGGCTCCAGTGGTTGGGTATCCATCTCCCTTATGGAGGGAATGGGATTTGATCCCCAGGACCTCCCAATAAAAATTAAAAAAGAGGAATATAGAATGCGTGTGGGCCACTAGGCCCCGGATGAGCCACCAGGCCCCACAAGCAGGTGAGTTGTCAGGCCCCGTGCACAGGTGAGCCGCCAGGCCCCAGGAGCCATGCAGCAAGATGATGACATAACAGGAGAGTGACACAAGGGAGAGCTAAGACGAGATGCACCGAAAAACCAGGAACTAAGGTGGCACAGGCAGTAGGACGCCTCTCTCCCACATCGGAGGTTCTGAGGATCAAATCCCAGAGAAGAGAGGAGAAGGATGAGAAGAGAGGGCAGGAAACAGACACAGAGTTGCCCAGTGAATGGACACAGAAACAGCAAAAGCGGGGGTGGGAGGGGGTAAGAATGGATAGAAGTAAATAAATAAATAAATTCTTAAAAAAATGTATAGGGAAGGAAGATACAGACTATAGTTAGTAGTAATACTTTGATGATGCTCTTTCGTGGTTTGTTAACAAATGTTTCACAACAATGCAGGGTGTTTGTGGGTGATGTGTGGGAGCCCTGAACGATGTTATGCATGTTTGTTTTGTATGTTCACAATGTTTACTGAACACTTATTGTTCATGTATGAATGATAAATTTCAATAAATTGTTCAAAAAAAAAAAAAGAAAGAAAAAAACTAATGGTTTTTCACAAAGATTTAGTCCCAAGAATGTTTATGACAGTGAAATCTGTAATAGTAAACAATTAAGGAAATTAAATGCCCATGAGTAGGGCATTTATCAAAAAGGTTATTATACACTAAAATGCTGATTTTTACTATATCACAGCTCCTCTCCCCCAGTTACTTTCAGAGCACTTAACCTCAGTGTTAACTCTGTGTCTCCTGAAGTAAACTCCATGAGAGCAAGGGTCCATGTCTACCTTGTTGACAACTGTCTGTACCACTCTATATGAGCTGGCACATGAATAAGACATAAATAAGCATTTAAATACATACAAGACAGCTTATACGGTATGATTTTATTGTTGTAAAAATACATATGTATTTCTGGAAGTATGTGGTTAGTGCTTTTTTCTAGATCAAGGGTCAAAAAACTAAAGCTCCTCGGCTATCCACCTGTTTTTGTAAATAAAGTTTTACTGTAACACAGGTCTGCTCATCCTTTTACATACAACTATGTCTGCTTTCACACTACAATGCAGAGTTGAGTAGATGCAAGAGAAACTGTATGGTCCACCACGCTGAAAATATTTACTATCTGGCCCTTTCAGCAAAAGTCTGCTGACCCTCTACTCTAGATGGTAGAAATTCTTTCTGAGTGGTCTAATACATGCACACACATTCAGGCACATTTTTTTTTTACAATGAGCATTTATTATTTGTAACCAGAGAAAAATTATTTCTGCAAAAGAAAGAATGAAAGAAAAGAAAGAAAAATAGTTTATCCATATTTATATAGAAAAATGTCCATAGTAAGTGAAATGTTTAAGTACAGAATGAACAAAAAAATCACACTTTGGTTAGAAAATAAATTTACAAATATACCTGTGTAAAGGAAATATATAAACAATATATAAATAAGTTAGCGTGGCTACATCTGGGTAAGAGAACTATAAATGGCTTTTCTTTCCTTCTCTGCCTTTAGTTGTTTTTTCCTAAGTTTTCTAGAATGAACATGTATTACTTTTGTAATAAGAAAAGGAGAAAACAAGTAAAGTTGAAAAGAAAGAGAAAACTACCAGAGCAGAAATGTTTTTTCCAGTCTTTCACATGCAAACAAGGGGACATCTACTTAGCATCACGAGGCATGTCCCCTATAGCACACCACTTTTCAATTAATAAAACTCCAGTAAAACATTAGCATCGTCAAGGTAGAGGGGTTAAAACCCAATGCCACTTTTTTTCATATAGAATTTATGCTGCCCCCCCAACATGTCCTGGATGCTTTTTCTCTACGTTTTAAAAAAATGCTAATGGCTCACTTAATTTCTTCCAAAGCACAATTTACCATTTCAATCTCGCTTAGAAAAGATATTAAGAAAGTTACTTGGTTTAGTAGCTGAACACTTGGGTCACAGCTCCCTGATTTTGGTCTTAGCTGAGGTAGATGGTTCTGGCAATGTTGACAGCTCCTACCTGAGCCCATTCAGCCCCACTTGACAAGTATTGGGCAGGGGGTTAGGCATGGGGAGAGAGCTAGATGACACTGCTGGGGTTAACCCTCAACAGGAGGGGAGCAGTGGACAAATTCCACAGTTTCATGGCCTCAGGGTCCTGGCAGAGAGGAGCATCTGTTGCCATAAAAACAACCTTTATTGGCTTTTCCTCCTTCCCTAGCTCATTCTCCCCACCACTCCTTCCTGCTTCCTGGGAATCTCCTCCCAAATAAACTTCCTGCATTCTTGATCTCCTTTCATAGGAACTCAAACTAAGACCATTCATAATGAAATATTAAACCAATAACAAGAATTACACTATGGAGCCCCAGAAATCTCTCACAGCTCATGTAAAACACAGTTTATTAATTTCTAGGATGCATTCATTCCTTCTACGACTTCTACCCTGGGCCACACAGGTGCTGGGCATACAGAGATAAAGGTATAGACACAGTCTATCCTCAGGGAGCACAAGGCATTAAACCATCCATTATGCACATTAACCTCTTTTAACACCTGTGTGGAAAGGCTAAGAGGCCAGGAGAGTGCAAACTGGGGACCTAACCCCGCCTGAGGTTCAGCATGGCTGTTTTGAGAAGACAATTTTAAACTCGGCCCTACAGTAGGACTTAGCTTGTCAAAGGGTGGGAAGGCCTACAATATTTCCTCTGTGCAGAAAGACTGAATAAGGGAGGTGGATGGATATTTGATTGACCGGTCAACCATGTTAGGGAGGTTGAGGATTTCCAAAAATATCTAGCCAGGAAACATTCTCCCCTTCCAACTCACATGGGTTAAATAACCCAAGAGCTGAGCAAGTGCTTGCATATCTTCAGGGAATTAGTTACCAAAGCTGCCGAGGAGGATTTAAACCAGGTCTGGAGAACCACCCTTGCAATCAGAGATCATCTACTCTTGTTAACCAGAGAAAGTCTGGCTCTTCTACAAGGCGATAAAAAGAACCACAGTCTCAGGTTCAAAAAGATGTCACTTTAAATTGGTTTGAAGAGCACCCCTGAAATTGCGTCAGTCTAATCGGCTCCGTACAAACCTCTAGGACACACATATTTCCTGAGAATCTGAATCAGCTTAACTTCTTCAAAAACAAATGCATTTTTGGATAATCCTTTATATGCTAAGGAAATGCAATAAATAAGTCTTGGTGCTTCTATTCTTATGATCAATTGCCTTTTTCTCACGGTAATCTTGTAAGAGCTTTACTTCTTATTTTTATTATTCTCACTGCATACCAATACATCAAACATTTTAGTAAATTATGATTCTCTGGTTCCTACTTCAGAACCATTTAACTGATTTAATGAGCTCTGTCTAATTATTCCATTTCACCTTTCATATGAGCGTGGCAATGTTTTGGCTGAAATAGCTGGTAATAGCTCAAACACTCAGAAAGGGAAAAAACTGAGGTTGGGTAATTCAGAACTCACAACGGTTCATTTTACATCAGATATAATTCTTAATATATATGTATATATATTTAAATATATGTATGTATGCCTTTAATTAATTCGCACATAAGTTCATTGCACATTTATAGAATGCCCATATGTGGAACATTGTGAACTGCACCAGACCTGCCTCAAGTGGTGCTTTCTTAGGACAGCATCAATCTCTTGAGGACAGAACACACAGTGGTTTAAAATAAGGAGTCTAGAGTCAGACTGCGTAGATTTAAATCCTGGCTCTACCACTTCTTAGCCCTGTGACCTTGGGCAAGTCAATTAACCAATTTTACATTTTAACCATCTGTAAAATGGAGGATAAAATAGCAGCAGCTACCTCCCCAGGGATGTCATGAAGATGAAATGAATTATTACATGCAAACCATCTAGAAGAGTATCTGGGACCTAACAGGCAATCCATAACTGTTGCCTCTTTCACTTATTGTGATATCGTGTCCTAGCACTGAGTACTTGTCCATTATATTCATGGCAATTGCAGTTATCTTTCTATTTATTTAATGTGTGACCCCTTCGTTAAATTATAAGCTCCATGAGAACAGGGACTCTGCCTGTTTTGCTCATGATTACATTCTCGGTGCCTAGCATAGTGTGTGTATGCTTACAGCCCAGCCCAGAAAGGCACCCAGTCCATGACTGAATGACTGAAACAATGAATGAAGGATTCTCCCATCAGGATGCTCTACACCTCACTTTCCACAAGGCTTTTGCTCCAGAGATTGCCATCTCACATGTCTATCAAATGCCATTTGTTGGAAATTCCGCATGATTTTATATCCAGATGGTGCCTGTGACAAAGGGAAGGCATTCTGGCATGCGTGAAAGTTACGATGCCAGATGACGAGCCAATTCACTGTATTATTCATCATCAAATGTTGTTGGCCAGGCAGCTGACTGCTGTTAGCTGAGCTCCACAATGGTCAAGTGAGCTGGCTGATTTTAATGGAAGCTAGGGGCATCATTAGAGAAATGAGGTGATGTGATAGGAAGACAAGGGTTAAAAAGTGAGGAGCTTCTCTTTCTAGTCTTGGCTTTGCAACATTGGACAAGTCACTTCACCTCTCTAGGCCTCTCACCTTACTGTTTCTTGTTTTTGTAATTGGAAGACACAAATTGTCATCAGTAATTCCTAAGCCTGGTCGTGCACCAGAATCTCCTGGAAAGTTGCTAAACATACAGATTCCTCTAGGCTAGGAATCTGCAAACTTTATCTGTGAAGGGCCAGTTAGTAAATATTTTGGGCTCTGCAGGCCATATGGTCTCTGTCATGACTACTCAATTCTGCCCTTGGGTAACCAAGATAGCCATAGACAATATGTAAATGAATGGGCATGTCTGGATTTGTCCAGCTTGCCCGGGACCATAGTTTGCTGAACCCTGAAAACTGCTCACCTGGGGTCTAGTAATCTTCCAGGATAAGGACCAGAACTCGGTATATTTACAAAAGCTCCCTCAGGTGATCTGGAGGAGCAGCTACATTTGGGAATCACCAGATTAGATGATCCATGATCTTTACAGCTCCTTCCAGTTTAAACTGGAGTTGTTTCTTATTTTCAATGTCTAGAAGTGGCTACTCCCAGGCAACACTTACTAGACAGTAATTTTAATATTATTTCAAATGTATCACAATCGAATACTAGCTTTCTACATCTGAGGTTTTACTCTCTCAAAATTCACTTGTCATGGGGGAGCAGATGTGGCTCAAGAGGTTAAGTGCCCACTTCCCACATGGGAAGTCCTGGGTTTGGTTCCCGGTGCCTCCTGAGAAAAAACAAAGACAGACAACAAGCAAAACAAACAAAGAAAAGGCCAACTCAGAGAAGCCGATGTAGCTCAGTGGTTGAATGCCAGCTTCCCACATGTGAGGTCCCGGGTTCAACCCCCGGCCCCGGTACCTCAAAAAAAAAAATCCAATTCTCTGCCAGAAGTTTGGATATAGTTCTTTTTGCTGTGTTTAGACCTTTACGCATGTGTGTGTGTGTGTGTGTATGAGAGAGAGAGGGGTCCCTTGTCAGTTCTTTGTAAGGGATGATTTCATTGCCAAGTTGCAGATTAGAAGTTTAATATTCTCTCTTTTAGGGACTAAAGTGACACAATACAGCGGAGCCTCTAAAGATAAATAATATACAAAAATGTGAAATTATAAACCAGTTTAAATTAAGTGGTATTTATAATGTCTGGCCTAGGATTGCCTTTGTCGGGTAACAGTGCATCTTGGTTTTCCAGGGACAGTCTCCGTATTCAACTGTTGTCCCTCTGTAATTAACACAGTGCCCCCTTTAACTCTCAAGGCATCCCACTTGGATGATAAATTACACGGTCATCTTTCTTAAAGGTGTCCTTGAGGGAAAATAGGGATTGATGCGTTTATTTTACACTTATTAAGAGGCAGGTGCTAAACTGAGGGCTTTATCTATATTACACCTTTAATTCTCACATTTTTGCTGATGGGTGATGTCCTTAGGTTGGGTTTGGGGACAAGTAGTTTTTGTTTGTTTGTTTGTTTGTTTTGTTTTTAATGTTCCCAGGAAGCAAGGGCAGCGAGGAAGTGTGATAGGGAAGGGAAGGAAGCCAATACTTGGTGCACTCATGAGCAAGTTATCATGCAGGTAACCAGGGTACGTCTCCTGGGAATCCTGTGAGAGATCGTGGGGTCTTCCTCAGAATTGTCCCACAGAGGGACAAGGAGGCTGCAGTGTAATTCCACAGCTCCCATCCTTCATTGGTTGAGGGTCACTCCTGGGGATGTGGCTAGAGAATGCCCATAGGAAGAAAGACACAGTCTTGTCAGTGTGCCTATGAACAGTCTGTAGACAACCTCCAGAGTAGGCCAAGGGACACCAACAGCGCCTACTGCAGGGAGACTGAGGCTTAAAGAGGTTAAGTCACTTGCCAAAGCCACATAATTGCTAGGTGGTGAAGACAGACCTTGACTCAAATATTCTGGCTCCAGAGTTTACCCTAAACTACTACGACATAGTATCCTCTTGTGTCTACACCTGAGTCTCTTGTGCATTAACCAATATCTGTGTGCTACCCTTGCTTTCTGGTCTGAAAGGCTCAAGCAACAGCTTGGGAAGTTCCCGCGGTTGTAGAGCCAGGTTGCCGTTGTCTCTGCCAAGGCCACTGACCGAGGTACATTTGGCAATGGATAGCCTGTTCTCCCAGGGACCTGACAGGCAAACTCTTCTCCCTTCCTCACTCTGTGCTGTTCAGGGACAAAGCACTTTCACATGGATTCTCTGAAGACATCCCCACAAGACCAAGCAATCAGCAAGTCACACAGTAAGGCCAGATTAACTATACATAACACACTTCCTCGTATTCACTGTCTCACCTTTCCTACCTCAATCCTTTCTCTTGAAAAACTATCATAGTAACATAAACAATTCAAAATTTTCCATTTTATCCACTTTCAAGCGTATAATTCAGTGGTATTAATTACATTCACAATATTGTTCTATCACCACCAACATTCACAACCCCAACTTCAACACCTCAGACAGAAACTGCGTCCCTTAAACAATACATTTCTTCTTCCCCCACCCCCAACCCGCGGCCCCTGGTAACCTGCAATCTATTATCTCTCTCTGAAATGTGCTTATTCTAGGTTTTTCATATCAGCAGGATCACACAATATTTGTACTTTTGTGTCTGGCTTATTTCACTCAACATAGTGTCTTCAAGGTTAATCCATGTTGTAGCATCTATCAGAACTTAATTCCTTTTTATGACTGAATAATATTCCATTGTATGTGTGTGTGCCACATTTTGTTGGCTCCACCTTTTGGTTATTGGACTCACTCCTTTTTACCCTCACTTCTGCTTCCCTTAGATGTACTTCCCAATGAAGTGTCAGCACCTAAGCTTTTGTTTTTCACATGAGTGATAATTTACTTGCAGTAAGTTTTGACAAAATGCATCCGCCTAGGTAATCTACACCCATATCCAAATATAAAACATAACAATCAGTCCAGGAAATTTCCTCAGCGCCAACCCCCACCCCCGCCAGTCAATCCCCTTTCCTCATCGCCCAGGTAATCACTATTATGATTTCTATCACCACAAATCATTTTGGCTGGTCTAGAACACCATATTAAAGGAATCATAAGAGTCTAGCACATAAACCTTTGCCTTGAGATCTGTGTTCCTTGGAACTGGGCTAAGACATGCACCTTACTTGAAATATTTTTAGTCTTTCTCATAATTCATATCCACAGAAAAATGCAGACAATTTCCAGGGTAAATCAAAAGAATCCAAATATCAGCACTTAAAGTTTATAATCATAATGTTCTCACTTGATGTGTGATCATTATATGCAAGGCAATGAACTAGGTGCATTATACACCCTAATATATATATATATATATTTAATCCCCACAGTAAGCCTTTGGGGTAAATATTATCTTTGGTTTATAGATAAAGAGGCTTAAGATCACTTGGGATGATACAACCAAAAAGAGGCAGAGCTGGGATTTCAACCAGACTTTCTAACTCAAGTCCTCTGCCCTTTTGCAAAACATCCTTCTTATAACTTATCTGAACATAAACCTCCCTAATGTCCTAGCCAAGATTCTAAGGAAGCTGGTAGGCAAATGTTGGCCCATGATGTATAAAGTTGAGGGAATAAAGAAATTTGTATAGGGGGCTCTCTCTCTCTTCACAAAGAAATGATTGCCTCACATTCTGAATAGAGCTTTGAAAGGCCTATCCCAGTAGAAAAACAACTGGGTATAGCAGGAGATTGATCACCAGTTGTTCACTCCCCACAGCAGCCTGGTTGCTGGAGCCCTACCATAGAGGCAAGAGGGAACAAGCAGTGAAGAGCTGAGGGCTCACCCTGAACAGGGAGTGAGACGCTCTATCCCTTATTAGATTCACTCATCCAAAACAATAGTTATGGGGCACCTACTATGAACAGATCATGCTGTTCCCAACACTGAGGTCAGAGCAGTGCACAAAGCTAAATAAATGATTCATTCATTTGTATTGAACTTCCATTCATAGCAACTTAAAACATATGCTGGTTACTGTTTTTGCCTGTTGATACCTATTTTGCTGAAAGTGGGACGGCTACATTGCCCAGGAAGGTCTCTGTAACAGGACAGACATAGTTTACTGGCAGATTCTAGAGTGACTTGAAAATCCATTTGCTTGGCAAATGAGCATAATAAGATAAAATAACATCATTAACATCATTAACAATAATGATGCCTAAAGAGATTCCCACACAGGTCCTTAATGGACATGCATGTATGAGGCTGTCCATGGTAGCGTTGCGTCTTTGGTGCTAGGAAGTTATAGGCCCTGAGGTTAGCCATTACTGGAAAAGCAGAGAGGTCAAGTGTGGTGGGTACACACTACTGAATTCTTTGCAGCAGTTGGGGATGATGCGTACATGGCAACGTGGCTAGGTCTTCAAAAAAAGAGGAAGTTTTAGGTTGTATATATGTTAACAGAATAAAAAAAAATTAAGCCATAGGACTGTACAACACAAATAGGGAATCCTAATGTAAACATTGGACTGTAGTTAATAGTACAATTAAAATAATAGTCTTTCATCAATTATAACAAATGTACCACAGTAATGCAAGGTATTAATAATAGGGGGCATATATGGGAACTCTGTGTTTTCTGCATGATTTTTCTGAAAACTTAACAACTTCTCTAATAAAAAAAAGTTAAAGTGAAAAAAAGAGAACTAAGAGACCTATCAACCAATCCCAATTGGTTGATGTTATTTCTATCTTGATACATCTGTATCATCTATAAGGCAAAAGGAAAGGTAAACAGAGACTGGCTATATGATGACATTAAGAAAATATTGTTAGTTGTTTAAGGTATGATATTGGCATTGTGCCAGAGTTCTTATCTTTTAGAGATACATATTGAAATACTTACAAAGGAAATGACATAATATCTGAGATTTGCTTCAAAATAATAAGGAGGGGGAAAGCAGGAATGTTGATACAGGGCAAGCGGTTACAGGTTGATCATTGTTGAAGTCAGGCAATGGGTACAGAGGGATTATTATCCTATTTTGACTTTTGTATATATTTGGATTTTTCCATAATACAAAATTAAAAGAAATGGAAAATCAGAGAACTCTTTTTAAAAACAAAACCTTATGCAGAATCCTAGTCTCTAAAAGAGGTCTTATGCTGCTGCTTCTCTGGGTCAAGTGGAAGTAAAGGCCAGAACATGCTTAATTTGCCTCCATCCCACTCCCCATGGCACCACATGCAATTGACAGGCAGTGGAGAAGTGGAAGGATATTGGTTTCAGGGCCAGTGAGGCATGGATTTATTAACCTGGCTCTGCATTTTGGCAAGTCACCTAGGACCTCTCAGCTCAACTTTCCCATCTCTGGAATGAAGCCAACGCTACCTTGAGCACTTGAGAGACCCAGTACCTGAGTGGCAAGGGGTGTGATTTGGACCCAAATCCATCTGACTCCAAAGCCCATGCTCATAATTACTATGCCACACAGCCTTCAGTAGTGAGGCCTCACTGTGCGTCTACCTCCGAGATTCACCGGCGGCCAGGCCTCCAAGAGGGCAGTTTCTTGGGTCGTAAGCACAGAACATGTAATCCTTGAAATCCAGCTTGCTTTGTATGAATCCTGTCTCTGCCACTACCAGCTAGGTGACCGTGGACAAGTCCCTTGACCTTTTCAATGCTGTCTTTTCCCCTGTAAAATGGGGGTAATAACAGTATCTGCCTAGGGTTATTATGAGAAATAAATGAGATAATGTAAACACAGTGACCATCTGTTTTCTTTGCCTGCCCAGCACCCATTCTGTCTTCCTTTTGCCACAGTCCCTTGATTCTCTTTAGAAGAATCAGCCCTCTCCCTCTCCTAGTTTACGGTGTTTGAGAGGGGCTGAGCCAGCTCCATGGGTGGACACGACTTGGACCTGGTCTGTCAGAGCACCACAGCCTCCTGGCCATGAATCCATCCCTGGGTCAATGGGTCCCAGCACTGGCCTTTCTGCCTCAGAGACTACAAGGGAAAAGTACTCTTTCCTCTGGATGTCTAAGAGAGTGGGAGTGAGCCAGGAACTCTTAGGACCACCCTATAAAGAAAACCCACCAGCGTGGACAGAAGCAAAACCAAGAGATGCAACCCCTGGACCTGAAGCCAGCCCTGAAAGTTCAGTCACAATGGCCAGTAAATCTTTCTGCTGCCTAAGCCATTCCAAACTGATTAACAGTATCCCTGGCAAAGAGCAAATGCTCAATAAATGTTAGCTAATAATATAAACAGCA
>JAQZBX010029002.1:0-27524 GCA_029593785.1 Cabassous unicinctus
TTTTTTTCAATTCAAGCTCATGGACCCCCTGAAATCTTCTTAACTTCTCCTGCTCTAGGAGAAGTTTGCACACGGCTACTTCTAACTCAGCAACCATGCATTGGTGCTGAGGTAGTACTGAAAGGCAAGGAAGTCAGACAAAGCTGAAGCAGCCTTTCTGGTTTTCCACAGCCTACATGTAAGCGACAAAGAAGTCTCTACATATGCGGAGAAAGGACAAGAAGTTATAATAAAACATCTTTACCCAAAGCAAAGACCCGTGTCTAGTGAGATGTCCACCTCAGCGGTCAAGGGTGCCAGAGCCCTGGGACCCACAGAGAGGACTAATATTGCTCCAAACAGTTGGAAATGGCCAGCACAGCTGCAGCACAGCAGGTGCAGTCCCAGGAGTAGACTACACCTGCAATGAGTATCTGAAGAACAACGGGATGATCCAAAGGCTCCATCTTCTGTGCTGCCATAAAGATACAGTAAGCACCCCCTTTCTGTATTTTCCCAGATACTGCCTTGCAATGGAGTGGAGAAGGAGGGCTGAAATCTGAAAGGCTGAGTCCTTTCCTTGAAACAACCAAGAGGAATGAAGTTTACATAAATAAACATTTTACAAAGTTGGATTAGATTTAGGTCATAAAATAGGACTGAATTTCTTTCTCTAATCAATGAGAGCTGTTAAGAAAAATCAGAGCAATTGCAGACAATATAAAGAGTCGACAGTTCTTTCCACAGAAGAATTATGGTGTAAATAAATTTGGAGCTCTAGCTCCAGTTCATTAATTGCCTTATGTGCATATCATGAGTTCTTTGATATCCTTCTACACCTGGCACAGTACTAACCACAGAGTACAGTTAATGCACTGATTAATAAAAATAAATAAGGAAGCAGATGTGGCTCAAGCATTTGGGTGCCCACCTACTATACGGGAGGTCCTGGTTTTGGTTCCTGATGCCTCCTAAAGAAGATGAGTAAGACAGCAAGCTGACCCAATGAGCTGGCATGACAGGTTGGCACAGTGAGCTGACACAACAAGATGACAAAACAAGGAGACACAAAGAGGACACACAATGAGAAGCACAACAAAGCAGGGAGCAGAGGGAGCTCAAGTGACTGAGCACCTTTCTCCCACATGGGAGGTCCTGGGTTCGGTGCCAGGACCAAAATAAATAAATAAAATAAATCTTTAAAATAATAAACATAGCCCCATTTGTGTCTCTGTGGAGTTTATCAATGGTTTTCAAGCAAGGCTGAAACTGTGTTCCAAGGGGATATTGGAAATGTGAGGAAATGTTTTTGGTTTCACAGTGTCTTGGAAGTGCTACAGCATTTAGTAGGTGGGAGCTAAAAGAGTGAGCTAGAAGTCAAACCCTGAGAGGGGACATTCTACACAATCAAGCATTGTCTCACCCAAAATGCCAATAGAACCCAAATGAGAATTACTGATAAATGGAGGCACTGTAAGTGCAGATATAAGACAGATAAAGTACAGAACAAGAGATGAATGGAATAGTGTGGAAAAACAGAAAATAAAGACAAGTGAATGTAGACCAATGTTGTTGAGAGATAAATATTGAAAAACCCAGAGAGGGTTATTTAAATACATTCAAGCTACAAGGCTTTCAGTCACTAGTGCACACTACTGTTGATTTTTTATTTATAAGCAAATAGCTCTCTTAAACTCACTTAAAACCTCTACAAGGTGCTGTAGGGGGTGGTGGGCAATGATGGCAGTGTATGGGGAGGCAGAAGTGAGCAAATGTTAGAGATCGTGGTGAAGGCAGATCAACCACTGCTTAATCTGTTAAATTAAACCTCCAAGAAAAGATAACTTCTGACTTTGTGGGAACTAGGTGGAAGAGCCTAGATTTATAAATAATGGGTTCATGGTCTCTCTATGGCAACAAGGAGGGAAAAGGTCATTAAAAGAATTAAAGTTCATCCAGAAATTTCCATACTTTGAGCCAAAATATATCAAGAAATACTGTCAAGATCTTTTTTAAAATTTCCTTTTTTTAAACGCATGTTCACAGTACCTCTTCAAAATTTAAGACTGTCTCTTCAAAATTTGAGACTGACATCTGTTTCGGAAGCTTCAGTGTGACTGGTTTTCCTCTCTCAACCTCAAATATTCAACTACCAGCAGTATTAGTGAATGTGTAAAATGACTAAGTTCTGAACAGTACATTCTGGAGGTATGGAATAGTCACTGTTATGCCCATCAAATATAGACATTTTACTATCTAATAAACATGAACCCACAGAAAAGTAAAAAAAAAAAAAAAAAGCTTTAGTCCTACTCCTTCCTTCCAGCCTCACCAATCACTTTTAAGAAATTATAGATTAAACAAGCAATATACTTGGAGAGAAGCAGAAAAAGATTTGCATCCTCTGTACTGGGGTGAAACAGTCATGTATGTTTAGGTTCTCATTTTCCTTATGGTTTCTCTAAACAGTTTGCATCATTCTGCACTGATGTTGAACTCATTTTATCTTATTTTTTTCTTTTTTTCCCTTATTTTTAAAGAAGCTTTAGATTATGTAAATGTTACATTGAAAATATAGGGGGTTCCCATATACCCCACCCCTTACCCCTCCCACACTTTCCCACATTAACAACATCTTTCATTAATGTGGTATATTTGTTACAGTTGATGAACATATATTGAAGTGTTGCTACTAACCATGGTCTATAGTTTACATTATGGTTTATATTTTGCACTGCACAATTTTATAGGTTTTGACAAAATGTGTAATGGCCCATATCCATCACTGCAATGTCATGCAGAACAATTCCAATGCCCCAAATCATTTTATCTTTTGAAGGAAGAGTTTGGTTGCATGTGAAAAACAATTGTAACCACTATGAAGATAAATACTAACTCGTGTATCAAATCTTTAAATAGAAATAGAGATAAAAAGGAAATAATGTATAAAATGCATTGAATACATTTTGATTCCTGTTTTAAACTCCTTCTCTGTTCCCTATGGAGATTATGCTGGATCTCAGAGAACATTAACTATGAGAAAATGTTTGATTTCTCTCCACATAGAAAGGTGGGACAGAGTAGAAGGGAGAACCAGTTGGCTGGGAATTGGGCTTAGTAACAAATGAGGGTCTTATCAATTCAAATTTTGTCCTTTTTTTACTAGGTACAGGGACCAGTAACTGAACCCAGGACCTAGTATGTGGGAAGCTGGTGCTCATCCACAGAGCCACAGTGGCTCCCCTGAGTTGGTTTTTTCATTTGTTTGCTTGTTATGTTTTTGTTTTTAGGAAGCACTGGGGACCAAACCTGGGACCTCCCATGTGGGAAGTGGGCACTCAACTACTTGAGCCACATGTGCGCCCTCAATTTATATTTATAAACTCATATGAACTAAAAAATAAATCCTCAGAACAACATTATTAATAAAATTATTACAATAAGAAGAAACAAGTTCTCAGTATGGGAAGCATTTGACTTGCTTTGGTCACTTAATATTAAAGCATTTACAAAAAGTCATAAATGTGCAAAAAGCCAATTTGCTCTCTTCACTTAGATAATATTAGAACCTTTGATTATTCTGTGTACAAAGATTAAAAATGTCAATGCCCAATCCTTATTTACAGTCTGCCATATTGGAACATCCCCTCTAAATACTTTAAAGGCAGACTTTTAGTTTCACAACAATGCAAAGTGGTGGTGGTGGGGTGATGTATAGGAGCCCTGTATGATGATATGCATGTTTGTTTTGTAAGCTCACAACTTTTACTATATACTTATTGTTTATGTATGTTCATATATGAATGATATACTTCAATAAAATTTTTTAAAAGATACTGCAGCAGGAGGTGGATGTGGCTCTAGCAGTTGGGCACCCACTTCCCACATGGGCAGTCCTAGGTTCGGTTCCCAGTGCCTCCTGAAAAAAACAAAAACAAGCAACAAGCAAAATGAATGAAAAAACCAACTCAGGGAAGCCGATGTGGCTCAGTGGTTGAGTGCCGGCTTCCCACATACGAGGTCCCAAGTTCAATCCCCACCCCCCCCAAAAAAGATACTGCAGCAAACATAGATAATTCCATACTCAGTAAGTATTTTCTCATTCTTCCTTACTAGCAACCTCAATTTTATTCCATGAGGCAAAGTATACAATTAAAAATATTTACTTCCATGCTACCCTTGGGGCTAGGCATAAATATTTGACACATTCTTGGCCAATAAGATGGAAATAGGAGTCACTCAGTAGCATGCCAGTTGTTAATTTATTGTCCTCTGCCTTGAAGTTAAAAACATATTTTTAAAACCTCTGTTTGTGTTGGAAACTACCTACCAAACCTGACAGAAATTTATAAAGCTAAGACAAATTCTGTGGTCACTGTATGTATTGTATTGACAATATTTTAAAACTCAGATTGTGACTCATAAAAATGTGACTCTTCTGACAATATTTGTAGATTGTGTCTACCTAACACCTAAAATAATAAAACGCTCTTTCACTTAAGGTGTCAATACTATTTATGTGATTCAGGTTATCTAGCACAATATCCTTAAGACCCATTTCTCAATCCCTTTATGATCTTGTCAATGCTTGTGATCTTCTATTTATACCCTACTGACTGACAAATGTGTAATTCCAGCCTAAACTTCTGGCTGGATATATGCCCTTGGATATCAACTAATGTCCCATATTCACATGTCCTCATATATCCATGACCTTTCCTGCCATGTCTGTTTTATCCCCTATATCAGGGGTCAGCGAACTATGGTCCTCAAGTCAAATCTGACACACCATCTGTTTTTGTAAATGAAGTTTACAAAACTTGTATATGTAAACAAATATGTCCATTTGTTTACATATTGCCTATGGCTGTTTTCACACTAGAACAGCAGGGTTAAGTAATTGAAACAGAGACTGTGTGGCCCACAAAGTCTAAAATATTTACTATCTGGCCCTATCCAGGAAAAAGTTTGCCAACTTCTGCCCTATATGTCTGTTCTGGCAATTGGCTCCGCCATCCGCTGAATTTAAAAAACTGAAATCATTCCAAACCTATCTACATCCCTCATTCTTACATCTTCTTAGTCTATAGACTCCAGTCTTGCATCTCACTTCCTATTGATATTAAAAAAAAAACTTAAAACTTAGTAAATTAATGTTATCCAGTTTGAATCAGTCTCTTTCATGGAAATAATGAGATAATTTACAATTCATACTCTCTTTGTGGTGCTTGGATGAAGGGAGAAGGCACACCCTCGTGGAAGGGGATAGGTGTGTTTGGTCCTGGAACTGCCTTCCTTTGCTGCTCCATTTCATCTAGTATTTGGGCATTGACTTCTGTCCCTGCTATATCCACTGGAGTGTTTGCAGCTTTATTCTTGGCATAGGAAATGCCAGATGATTGCTCCCAGGGCACTCAGCCATCTTCCCTGCTGACTGATCTTCACCTTACCTCTCATGGGCACGTAAGATCCCCGAAGCCTGACATTTACTCCCATTTAATCCCAGGATTACACAGTCTACCTGTAGCTCTCTGATAACCACTGGTATTCCTCAGACATGTTCATCAGTCAACACCCTCTTCCATCTTCACTGCCCTTTCCTGGATCACATGGGAAGTTCTAGATCCCCTTCATGCCACCTGCATGCTTTGGGGGATCTGAGTACTGAGTAGGAGGAGAAGGAAGAAGAAAGGACTGTTGTCTTCGATTCTCCATAAAGTACAAATTCACGCTTATTCTCTGTCAACTGGGCCCATTCTGAAGCAGAGCTTCACTAAAGCACTTCAAAATATGTTGGGCTATAGTCTAGGAAGTCGGATCAAGATCCCCTACTCTAAAATACCCCCAAACCTCCCTTTTTCCCTAAAATCACCCCACCAAATACCTGGGTGATTATTCCAGATGGGCATAGAAGGACACATCATTTGGCTCATTTTCTACTTGTTCTTGTCATCCCTTTCATCAAGGCTTAGAAGAGCTCTTTATTCTCTCTTCCTGTCTGAGGGAGAGCTCCCTTACATCATATCTTCTATGCCTGCTGAAAATGGCTTTTGTATAACTCTATTATCAGAAATTCTAGTATTCAATGTATAAAAAGGAGCTTTTAGAATGTAGAAACCCAAATCCCTCTCTCTTTCAACAAAGCTTCGTTTACAAGGCCATGGTCTCACTAGGAACTCAAGACAAAAATCTTTAATGCTCAGAGCTAAGCAAAGATTTATTTGTTTTCAGTAACATGCTCTTAAAACATTGAGTGGGAAAGGTGCAAAGTCATATTATTTAAGGGGAATTAAATATAAACCACTTTAATAGTTTAATAATTATACTCATGCTATAATTCCCACTTAAAATAAATGTAGCTATTTTGAGCATATATTTTGTGCCAGACACTTCTTTTAACTGCTTTTTAAATGTCAAGTTAATTAAATTCCCAAAAATCTTATTTTTGGTATTGTTCCCATTTTTATAGATGAGGAAACTGAAGCACAGACAAGTTATTTTCCCAAGGTAGCCCAGGTATCAATGTTCACAGCAATTTGGCTTCAGAGCAGCTGATACCATATTCCTTTTCACATGGATAAGTCACATAGATATAAACACCATCTATAGCTGATGAGTCCCAAATTTCCTCCCAGCCTGGAAGTCTCTAAATTCCAGGTTCAATTATTCAGTGATTACTCCATTTCTGCCTGGATTTCTAATAGTCATTTCAAAGTTAATATATTCTAAACCAAATACCTGAGTTCTATACACTTCCTCCTCCTATCACAACTGTTCCTCCAGTTGTCTTTCCTATTCCAGTAAACAGCCCCACCATTTTTCCAATTGCTGAAGCCAAAATAATAGGATCACTCTTGACTCCTCTCTTTTTTCCACACCCCATGTCCAATTCATTAGGAAATCCTGTTGCCTCTACCTTCAAAATAATACAGAATCCAACCACTTCTCAAAGCTCTGTTACTACCACCTAATCCAACACACCATCATCACTCCCCTGGATTATTGTAAAAAGCCTCCTACCTTGACCCTCTGCTTTCACTCTGACCTCTATAGTCTATTTTTAACATAGCAGCCAGGGTGATCATTTAAAACACATAATTCTGACCATGCTAATCTTTTGCTTGAAACCTTCTCATGGACTTCAATATCACTCAGGGAAAAAGTAAAAATTCTTAAAATGAACTGGGTGGCACTGCATGACTCGGCCCCACTGCTCTTCCTCTGATGTTATTTTCTGCCATTCTGTTCCTCATTCTCTCAGTTCTTTGATCATCAGCTCTTCAGTCACTCAGCTCTAGACCTACTGGCCTCCTTGCTTTTATTCAAATGCACCAAGCGTGCTTCTCTCTCTGGGACTTTTTTCTTGGTCTTCCCTCAGCCTGAAAGACTCTCCCCAAATATCTGCATAAGTATCTTCATTTTTTCCTTCAGATATCTACTCTTGGAAAATGTCACCTTATCTGAGAGGCCTTCCTGATCACTCCATTTGAAGAAGCAATTCACCCCACTCTTTTAATACCTTTGTTTTCTCTATCCACCTTTCTCTGCCTTGTTTTTTTCATCTTACTTATTACCACTTAATATTTCACATGTGTTCATGTGTGTGTCTTTCCTTAGAATGGAAGCAGGAAACTAATCTATTGAACTTAGCTATACTCAAGTGCCTGAAATTTACCCACACACAATAGGTATTCAACAAATATTTTTAAATAAATTAATGATTCACACAGTCATATGGAATACAAATTCCCCAAAATTATTGTATGTTCCTTTGTCTCTACATTATCTATTCCTTTTGCCAACAATACTCTTTCCCCTTCCTACACTTAGCTAACTCCTGCATGTACTTCAAAATTCACCATCAGAATTGCATTCTCTAGGAAATCTTATCCAAATTCTGCCCACTCTTATCCCCTGTCTCCAGTCCAGTATGGGTCCTACCTCTGTGCATCCATAATACCTGAAGCATACTCTACCATAGTGCTTCTCAAATTCCAGTGTCTTTGTTGACTTATTTGAGAGTCTCCCAACTAGACTATGGTTTCCTTAAAAGCAGGAATCCTGTTTTATATAGTTTTGTACCTCCTCCATTTCTATTAGATGCCTTGTAGAGGCTCAATAGATATTTCTTGAATGAATGCATATGTTGCCAAGAGGTAGAGTTAGAACTTGAACTCACCTAAGTACTACTAAAGCATTTTGAGAAGGAAAATATATTAGCTATAGCATCAGGCAAACCATAGCACAGTTTACTGTATGATTATGTAAATTGCCAGTGCTAACCAAATTTAAGATTCATCCCCTACCTATGACAATCTGCTCCAGGTTTAATCCACTTTGACTTTTTTTGGTTTGGTTTTGTTTTTATGTTGTTTTGGGGGTTTGGGGTTTTCTTTCCTCCAAATAACAATGTATTCATGTTTCTGTGAAAGGTTTTTGAGGGATGATTCATTTGACTCTTTGCCTTTTTGCTTCTGCAAAGATTTGCTGAACTCTCCAAGTTTCTGGTTTCCCTGACTCCATGCCAATCCTGATGTGCGGGGTTTAATATTAGATATAACCAGCTCTTAAGAGTTTAAATTCTGTGGGTTTTCTTAAAGTAACCCATATTATTTGTTTAAAATATCTTTTCAAAGATCCAGTAAATGTCTTATTGGAATGTCAAGAACAATTAAGATTCATCTCAAGCCCATGGTTGTTTGAGTGATTATGCAATGCTTGATTTATGGTGACCTTCTGGGACATAGCACAAACCTAGCATATAGTAGGCATTCAATAAACATCTCATCACAGTCATTCTTATTTGGTAGCTTCACACTTTGAGCTTCCTAATTGACTACTAGAGGATTGTGTCTCATTTACTGAGAGACCTCTCTTGCCATAGAACTTCACAGAGAAATTCAAAAGTCCTGCTAATATTTTCCTAGCCAAACTACTAATAATATAACATTTGTGTAATATGTAGTAATTTAATATTCTTAGGAATACAGAATAGTCATCTAAAGACCAGCTTCAAATTTTGTTCTGCCCATTATTATCTATGTGACTTTTAGAATTTTCATTTTACAATTTTTTTATAAAATTAAAAATTTGGAATAAATGACCTCTAAGAAGTCTTCCCATTTTCGAAGGTGCTGCAATACAATGAAAAGTAATAGCCATAACCAATAACCACAGATTATAAACTGAAAAGTTATAGTGCCACTGTTCTGTACATTTTAAGCTAAAATTAAAGCAATGTAGCATCTATATGGCTCCAGTTTTTAATTTGAGGGAAAAATAAGTGGCTGTCCAGTAATTATTTTTCAGCAAATTCTTTTGATTGTAGATTTATTCATCAATGACTTAGAAAACTCAAGTGTTCAATGGAAAATTCCTTTGTAGTAACATAATGACAAACTTTCAATTAAATGTCTATGAAATGTTGAGATCACCCAAATATAAAAAACACATAGTTTTGAAAATATAAGCAGTGGTTAATGGTATCTAGAAACTTAAAAACAAATGAAACATCAGGAAATAATCTTTCTAAAACACTGGATCCTTTTAGAGAATAATATCCTAAAAAGAGTCAAGCACATTTTTGGAAGAACCAACATATTTATTATTCATTATTTAAGCAGGGACAAAAAGAAAATGTAATAAACCCTCTGTCTTCCCTTGATCACAGCATGTGGCTTATAACCTAATCAAAGAAAATGATTTGACAGCTTTTACAGGTTGGTCATGATGGAAATAATTTTCATTACTGAGCTGACAGGTCCTTTAATATTTTTATTGTAGATAAAGAAGAATGGAGAGATATATTACACTGCCTAACATGTTCTCAGTCTGATTTTATTCCATAGCTTTAGTTTTCTCTCAAGTTTTCTCCCTACTTATTTGATTCTGTTCCCACTGCAATTGAACAATAAATCACCTGGTTTACTCCCCAAAAGGCCACAATAGGATTGCAGTAAGATGGAGCACAGGACCCATATTAATTTCCTTGGATCCATGGCTGGGAAGACATTTGAGGCCAGAGAGTATTCTGCCTTTATGAAAGATTTTACCCGATTCTAGGGTTCAGTGGTGAGTGTCACACCAGATAATTAGTGGAGCCATCTCTGTCACTTAACAGCTGTATAACATTGGGTAAGATACTTAACCCCTCTCAACTTTATTTTCCTCACATGAGAAATGGAGATAAAAATTGCAATTTTTTGCAAATGTATTATGAGACTTAAATGAGATCCTGTTAATAAGGCACCTAATAAAGTGCCTTGGAGTTAATCTTTCAACAAATTTTTATTGACCCCTACTACAATCCAGCACTAAGCCATAGTAAGTTCTCAATAAATACTAGTCATTGTTATGCTCATTATCAGTAGCAGTATGATTCTATAATGCCAGTAGAGAAACAATCAATAACAATTAGTTATACTGTAATTTTAGGAATCCCTTTTTTGTGTATGGGGAGTGGGGGGAGGAGGGTAAGTAAAAATTACTTTTCATCTACTTTAAAAGGTTTGCCTAAAGGAAAAATCCATGTTGATCTTTTTTCTAGATCCTTTTGTTAAAATTACTTGGAATAGTCATACTTTTGAAAGCTAAAACAGGGGATTGCTGCTCCATAAATAATATTTATTTATTTGATAGAGTATTAACAAAGGCCTATAAGGTTATTAGAAAAACAAACACAAGGCTGTGTTAGGGGAAAAAAAGGGGGGGGGGGAACATCATATCTAGTAAAGGAGACAAAACAGGTGTGTATGAGTCAAAGTATATGATAAATGCCACTTTGGTGGTACAAAGTGTTAAAAAAAAGAAAGCTATATAATAGTGTGTACTAAAAATAAGCCTTATAATAGCTTTAGTCTCTACGACTCCAATCTAAATTTGAAGGCTAGTACTTAACCTCTCTTTCCTCTCACACAATGTGACATCATAAATCAAATCAGTTCTTCAAAATGGAATTCCCAAAGAGCAAATAGAGGGTCTCAAAACTGCCATCCTTGGAAGCTGCTGGTGTTCAGACATTTTATGACTTTTCTTTTTAAACTGATCATGAAGCCTCCATTTTCGTGAATTTTTTTGGTTCTGTTCCTCTTTCTTTGTAACAAAAGGATAGTTATTTTGAGTCAATCCCTTGACGCCAAGTGAAAAGAGAACAATCTTGTATAGGAGAATTAGACACATTTAGAAGCTAAATATGGCACTCCTGTTAAGCAGTCTTGGAAAATTTCAAGGCAAAAGGATTTTAAGGAAATTGCAATTGGGAAGAGAATAGCAAGCATCTGAAAGTCAGAGAATAGAATGAGAGGGTTAGTTACAAATACAAGTATAGAAACAGATAATTGAGGCAAAATGTGTGCAGTGCTTTGAGTTCCTCAGAAGAAAGTTGCCACCGTATATAAATTAAAAGTATTATTAGCTTACAGTGAACCTTCCCAATATAATTAGCAATGGAGAAAAGGTAGAAGAAAAGATCTAATAATATAGCAACAATTAATCTAAGCTTCAGGGCATACAATTATTTAGAAAAAAATCATTCAAAATATACCAAGGTGGGTGAGAAGTGGGTAGTCAGGCAAGCAGTCTGCCCTGCCCTCAATTAAGCTGCAACAACAGGCTAGTCCACTGCAGAACAGTTCATTGTGCCTTTGTCAAAGTCATGATCTCCGCTAGACATTTAGGTAGCACGTTTGTGAAAAGGTAACTGTACATCTCAAATAATAAGTAGCTGAAGAATGTAAATAAAAGCACATAGAAAGGCATTTGAAGACATTTCCTCTATAAAATGTCTTAAAATAATAACAGAACGTAAAGATTAGTGAAGTACCTCCCTGAATAAAATCGTGCTAGATGTGCCAGAATCTATTTTATTCTTAAAGATATAATCCCATTTATTGTTTATTCAAACTCCAGGGGCTAAACGTCAGGCCACTTTATTTTCTCTATATATAATCTCTCTTTCTTTCTCTTTGGAGATCTCTTGTAATCCCATGGTTTAAATTACAATCTAATTTCTAATAGTATTTCTCTAGACTCTTTTGTAACAAAAACCCAAAGTACGTACTCTATTTTCTACTCAGTTTACCCTCCTGGATTTCTTGCAGGCACTTCACACCCAACAGTCCCCCAACTGAGTACCGGAGTGAGTTTAACTCCCGAGCTTGCTCTTCCTCCATGGCTGCTGTTTTCCATCATGCCCCGATCTTCTCAGCACACTCTTAGCAGTTATCTTTGCAGTTATCTTTGTCTCCCTCCCTACAAAACCATCTTTCTCAATCTAATTAATTACCAAATCTGGATAATTCTACTCTCTAAATATTTTAATGTGTCTGTGTCAGTCATGATAAGAGCAAACACTTATATAGTATTTACTCTGTGATACGTCCTGTCCTAAGTAGTTTCCATATATTAACTCATTTAATCCTATCAATAACCCCATGAGGTAGTATTATTAATATTCCTATTTTACTGAGGAGGACTTTAAGGAAGAGAGAGGCTGAGTAACTTGCTAATGTAGCTCAACTGCTCTGATGGAGTCAGGCTTTGAACCCAAGCACTCTGGCTCCAGATTCCATGCTCTTAACCACTTATGTTACTCTTGCCCTAGCTAGAGCTGATACCAGAAAGCAGAATTTCCAAAGAGCTAGTGGAGGGCCTCTAAAACATCTTTGGAAGATGCTGGTGTTCAGATATTGAAAAAATTTCATTTTAGTGAATTTATTACTGAGATTCTCTGATCTCATCCTTACTTCTCTTCTTATCCACTTTGTTCTTTTATGCTCACCCTACCTCCAAACTCCATTGCCGCTAGAGAAAACTTTTTAAAATTAAAATATACCCATCCCATACTCAAGTTTTTTAAAAACCCGTCAATATCTTCATATTGCTCTTAAAAATTCCTTAGCCTGACCTAGGTGATTCGATCCCTGCCAACTTTTTGGGCTCATCTTCTGCCACTCTATGGCTTACTATCTACACTATGGTCTTGTATCCGTTTCTTGAATGCAATATTTTTCTTCTGAATCTAAATTTTCAAGTATGCTATTTTCTCTGCCTGGAATGTTTTTCCCTTCATACCACTACTGTCAGCTTAGCTAAATCCTACCCATCCTTTAGGTCACCATTTAAAAATAATTTCCTCAGAGAAGCTACTTCTGATGTCCAAGATATATAATCTGACAGAACCATGTAGCATTCATATCAATTTTATTAAATATTCATTTAACATTGGTGTTCTCCATTAAACTATATGTTTCATGGAGTCTTAAACTCCATGTCTACCTTGTTTTCTGAGAGATAACTAGTGCCAAGCAACAATAAAATTAACCCTCCCCCAAAAAAATCCAACAAAAATGATTATTTGCATTATATAGTTAGCCCCCTTGTGGTTTTGCATCCATTATAGTTATAGTTTAATGTGATTTAGTTCCAATGGCTAAATTCAACTCTATTTTTCTTGTTTTCTTTCATGGATCCAGAAAAAACCTGTCATTATATTTCTTTGTTACAATTAGCAGATAATTACTGAAGTCTCCATTTGTACAAGGCACTGAACTAGAAATTAAGGTCCAAAATGTATAAAAGAAGTGATCCTTTTTCTGAGACCTCAAATGGAACATATTGTCTGACACATGATTTGAGTAAACAGAAGACCCAGAACTGTAATTGACCTGAAAACCAATATGAATGATCACTGTCAACACATGACAAGAATTCTTTTCTGTAAATATCATCGTCCAACGGGCAAGATAGAATACATACATGGAAAGATAAGTAAAAATATAAAACAAAATATTTTGCTGTGTGCCAAAATCAGTCATTTGAACTATGGGAATTCAGATGTTTGAGATGTCAGCATAGGCTGGGATAATCAGGGCAGGCTTCAATATAAAGATCTCCAGGAAAATTTAGGATGATGAGTTACATTTAAATTAACTACATGCTTTTTTAATTATCCTTTCAAGATTTTCTTATTTTGAACAATTATTTTCCTCAAAGTCTCTCATTTTCAACTTTATTTTGTATTATTTCCACATATACTGGCATTTCCAAGGCTGGGATACCAAGGAATACAAGCCGAATATGATTTTAAACACACACACACACACACACACACCCCAAAAGGACTGGGATATGGATATGTTTGGGGCAAGTATGTTGTAAACTATTTCTTCCTCTTAGAGAAACATAATACTTATTTGTCAATTCAAAGCTCCAGAAAGTCCCACAGTAAATTAAAGAAACCTGTTTCATTTTGTTTAAACCAATGAATCCCAAACTTTTTGCCCATGGAACCCACTTTTAATGAGCTGTCTGTTAATATCCAGGGAATAGTATTTCATGGAAAACATTGTGGGAAATAATGCAAGAAACAGGTTCTATTTACATACTTTAAATGTTAACACTCATAAACATAACTGGAGAGTGTTTCACAAGTATGTACTTTCAATCTGTCTATATTTTATCAGTACTTTAATATTATTCTCTCTTTTAAAAATAATTCTAGAGAACGGATGTGGTTTAAGCGGTTGAGTGCCTGCTTCCCACATGGGAGGTCCCGGGTTCAGTCCCCGGTGCCTCCTAAAATCAAAAACAAACAAGTAAACAAATGGAAAAACCAACCCGGCGGAGCCGATGTGGCTCAGTGGCTGAGCGCCAGCTTCCTGCATACGAGGTCCCAGGTTCAATCTCTGGTCCCGGTTCCTGTAAAAAAAAAAAAAAAAATCCTATTCATTCATGCTGTACTCCATCTTTTTGTTTCCAACTCCACTATCTTCAACCATATTTATTTTTAGCCACTCCAGTACACCAATACAATCCCTCATGATTCTAGCCATCCCACCCAACTTATCAAGATAGATTTATAACCAAAATCACTGTAGTTCTTTGAATATTTTATATCTAATTATTCTATATCACATGACATCAGAATTTTACCCTTCTTAATGTGTCTTTCCCAACATAATTAATTAAAAGAAATTACCTTTTTCAAAAAGTAAGTGCTACTGAACATTTAAAAAAAAACAAAAGGTAAGGGAAATTGGAGTGCAAAATAATAATCTTACTCAATTCATCTGGTAATTTGGTGTTATAAACAAAATTTTTTCAGGTTTGAGGCATTAGGTTCCATGGACCAAAAAAACCCACACAGAATAAAGAGGAGGAATAAAAGGCTACAGATAGAAAAAAGAAAGAAACTCCCTTTATAGAATTAGATTAAGACCATCTTTTAAAAGAAGAGTAACAGTCAGATATGGAAAAATAGAAAAACAGAGAAATGTGGAAACAACTCTAAATGCTCACTCCAGTTTCTGCTTGGTGAATTTCAACCCCAAGCACTGCCTCAAATATAACTCCTCTGCATTTGCCACCACAACAGCACCCCCTACGTCCTCCTCATTCCTGGATCCCAGCAAGAATTCTCTCCCCCTCATATGCCTTCCAAAGCTTTTGTGCACTTTAGGTCTACTTTTTTTAGAGCATATTTCAGGTTGCATCATGTGAAATGCTAACATGCCGCACCCCACTAGATTGTGGTCTTGTTAGCATTTCCTCCTCCAAGGACCAGCACAGAATGGCAAAGTGGAAAACATGCAGGCTCTGGAATAAAAGAAAACTTAGATTAAATTATAATTCAGTGATGTACTAGATGCATGACTATCCCTCAATAACAACAACTGTAAAATGGAGGATACAATATCCCTCAGGTTTGAAGGGAGAATAAAATAAGACATCTTGATAATGTTCCTTAAACTCTATCTGGTATATAGTCACCTTTTGTAAATGGTGGCTATTATTAGCTTTCTCATAGTAGATATACATGAGTTTTATGAAGTAGAAAAGGAAAGAAGGAAGGAAGGAAGGAAGGAAGGAAGGAAGGAAGGAAGGAAGGAAGGAAGGAAGGAAGGAAGGAAGGAAGGAAAACATGATTCCGAGTCCAGTCACTCAGTTTGGAGTTCAGTGACCCAATCTTTGATGAGGTGGGGCTGGGGAGGAGATGGAGTACTAGACAGGGAAGAGGGACCTTGACCTTAACCTCCCCCTGCATCATAATTCTAACACGTTACAGGGATAAGCAGGGAGAGGGGAGGGAACGAGTCAAAATTAGGAGGCAAGAACCAATGTTTATTGGCAACGAAAGTAACTGAGAAGAGACACAGAAGCCTGGCTTCCCGATTCTGGGTATATGAATTAATTCCAAGGTGGTGGGGGTGTGGTAAAGCTATAAATAGGTCTATCCAGATATGCTTAGAAACCAGGGTATGCTTGAGCTGTATCTGGGGGAATCAGACATGGGAGAAACAAGGCAAAGGCTAAAATCCAAAGGATCAGGCATTATAAAAAGTCCAGGAATTTATGGTATGGAGTCAGAGTATGGAAGAGTTGTAATTTTTTTTCCATTTTGGAAAATGAACTCCTTAAAATGTCTTTGGTCACCCCTGAATCCCTGGGGGATGCCATAGATCTTATCCCCCAGCTTACAGACTGGAAGCCAATTCAGGCATCTAACAGCTTCCTATGTTCCTCGTGATAGCAAACTAGAATCCAATATTGTTGCCATGAAACATCAGACTTCCCCAACTTAGTTGGGATTAAACCAATAGACACCGTCATTCAGTGTTATCAGATACCAAGTGGCAATAAACCTCTCCGTGGCCCAAACAAGTGCCAGCAACTTTGGCACAGCCTCAGGGCAAATTTCTTGCTCTCTCTATAAAGGAGATAAGTATTGCTAGTGAACAGCATGAGCAGGAAAATGTGTTTGGAAGGGAAGTAAGTGAAGGAAAGCAACGAAGCAAGAAGAAATTGTGACTTTCATGGATTTTAAGAGGCAACTGGCATGAAAATATTTTAATATCTTTGAAGTTTAATACTTAATTTGAGGTCATGAAATGAAATTAACCAGCTTCCCCAAACGAAAACTGAATATATGACTTACTGCTCATTCACCCTGTGGCTGGAAACAGGAAATGAAAACGCCAAGGCATGATTAACCCAAACCGAGTTGGAAGGAAAGAAGACACTGCCCCATTTTAATTATGAGCTTGTGGCTTAGCCACTCTCTGGTGACCTTTACACTGCTGTTCCCTTTACAGGAACTTCTAGGGAACAACTCTTTGCAGCTGAGTTGATGTTCCTGTTGTTTCTTCCCCCAAAGGGAAATAGAAGACTATTTCTTTAAAGCTATTTTAATTATGCTCTGCTTGAAAGTATTGTGTATGTGTGAATCTTGTGATCATGAACTTAATTAGGATCATATTTAGATTCAGACTCAAATTGTACTGGATAATCATTTCCATTACCTTGTATTTGGTATGAGCAGTCAAGTTTGTGCCAATTGTATTGGGAACATTGTACAAACACAGATTCTTATTAGCGTTTCGTTCTTTCTGCCTCTGCCTAGTTTCCTTCCCCTTCCAGAAACATGATATTATGTGTGTTCAGTAGGCAGCAAAAGCATCTTATATATTCATTAGCAATTTGGGGAGGGGGGTGCAGCAGCAGGGAATACAGAAAACATATTTCTAGCTTGACTGTTCTCTAATGAAATTCCCATTCTCTTTCAAGTGGTGGTTGCCACCAATGAGATGCATTTTTTCCAGGAGTCCTCTTTGGCCCAACATTCTGTTGAAATAAGGGTCATAGCTTTTCTTGAAATATTAGTGTATTTACATAAAGAAATTTGATATAGCTGGAAAAGAAATAATTGTCTCTACCTTGAGAAGATGTAAGGGATTATACCACCTAAGATAATCTACTTGGAAAAATATTTCTCTAGCTTGAAAATCACATATAACTTGGAAGTAGCCATTAGCTCTGAGGAGCTTTTTTTGTGTATTAATATATTGTTTTCCTTTTAAAAGTGAAGAAAAATGAGTTTCCAAGGGTTTATTTTCTTGCTGTAGAGAGGGTTGATGTGAAAGAGAAGTCCAGTAATGCCCCTCTGTGGCAATAGCATGGCATAGCAGAGCTTCCTTTCACAGTGTAAAGAAGCAAAGCCTCTTCAACACTCACTTGATTTCTCCATTTATAAATTAGGTATTTTTTAATGGAACAGTCAAAATAGAAACAATCTACATGAAGTATAGCAACATAAATGATTAACAAGAGTGTAATATCTTTAAATAAATCCAACCTCTGTAAAAAGTGCCTACATATTCAGAAAATGCTGAAGGCAGCAGAATTTTATAAGCCATCAGCTTTTAATATAAAAAATGGCTGGCTACCTTATTACTTACTGAAAGCCATGATCTTGATCATGAAAAAAAATTATTTAAAGAGGCATTGATAATCCATACGGTCAGAAACAGTGAATTTACATTCCTTCTTTGTTCAATTCTTAGAAGTTTAAATACTAAATAAGGAACTAAATAGAAATTTAGAACAGGATAGTATTTGCCTTGCAAACATTCATGGTATAGTCTCATAAAGTCAGCTTTATTAGTGAATATACGGAGCTCACTCCCGACAGCCCATCCATTAGAATGGAGGATATTAGTGGCTTTGGCATTCTCTCTGCTCATTTTGTCCTCCTAAATGTATCCCTTGAGGGAGAGAGGGAGGGAGGCAGGAAGAGAGGAAGGCACCAGGCTGGGAGGGAGGGAAAGAGAGAGGGAGGGAAGAAAAGACAGAAGGAAAGGGCGGGGGGAGAGAAATATAGGCTGGAAACATGAAGTTCCCAATCCTGGTGGCTTCCTGCATGTTTCGAAGTATAAAAGAAGGCCCTGCAAATAGCAGGCACTTAACAAAGTGTGCTGTTTATTCAACCCACGCCAAGCTGGGAAAAAAAAAAAAAAACACAGACAGAAAACATAGTCCTTCACTGGGCAGAAACTCATCCAGCTAAAACTCTGGGGATTTAACTACCAAAAAGAATAAGGGGCAATGGAAGTTGGAGGGACACATACCAACTCCCTCATGTGGCATTTGAGGCCCTCTATGATCTATCCCTGCTTACCTCTGCAGTTTCACTTCCCGACAGAAGTCTTTGCTTCCCACCACCACTTGAAGGTTGTGCTCTGATGCTCTAGTATAGCAAAAGGGGCCCTCTGTGACCTGGCCTCTCACCACCTCTCATAACACAGGATTCTTATGAGCCAATATTTCCTCCAAATGTAATATGCCATTCTGGGCCTCTGTTGGGCCTCTGTTGATGAATTTCTTGTCCCCTTCTTTCATAGAATGATGAATTGATGATCTTCATTGAAACTTCAGCTTATGTGCCCTATCCTCCAAGAAAGCATCCTTCATTGTCTAGACTAAACTATGAAACCCTTCTCTCTGCTCCACTGGGACCTGTCATATCCTTGTCATTCCACTCTGCACAAAGTAAAGATGCTCCTCTACTCAAACATTCCCATTACAGGGGTTCAATAATGTGGGGAAAAAGGGACACAAAATAGGAAAAGAATGTCAACTTAATCCATCACCCACAAGTGCCATGAGTGACCATGCTCTCTCAACTTAAATATGGCCGTTGAGTCATTTGTTAGTCTAGGGCATGTGCATTATATTTGAAGTGTGGTTTTGCTATACATTTATTTATAAAGAAAAGTAAAATCCAAAACCCAAATATCTCTATTTAGTTTTTAGAAGATGTAAAAAGTGTAAAAAACTTTAAAGTCAATCCAATCAACACAGTTTTCATGGTAACTGCAGATCTGTAGATCAGACACTTTGAACAAAAGATTTATGGAATCCATATCTTCTCTGGAATCTAATCTGTTTGTAAGTAAAACTAAGCGTCTATATTGAAATAGTCTATTCACTTGACTGTTTCCCTTACTAAACTGCAAGCTCCTTAACTCGAGATCCATGTCTTAGTCTTCCTTTATATCTCAGCACACAGCACAATGCCTTGTGTGCAGAAACATTTCTACCTTAGAAACACTAATGTGGAATCCCAGTTGACTCACATTAGAAAAACTTGCATAGCTTTATTATGTTTCCTCTCACAGCATCATACGTGGCAGTTTCTAGAAAAGATTTGTTCTCCTGAGCTTTGACATCCCATAAGAGTAAAACTCTAGGAGTGATTAAAATAAACCATGTTTTAAAATGTACTAGTGAGATTAATTTAGTACTGGAATTTTCTAACACTAAGGCATTCGTTTCTGAAAATGTGAGCCCTGCTTCCTCAATGTAGGAGAAAAGAACTAAAATTCCCAGCCTCCCTCACAGCCACATAAATATATGTGAACTAGGTTCCACCAATCAGATTATCCATGTAAGACTCTCATTCATGGCATGGGCTGCATCAGAAGCATCTAGATTTTGGAGTCATCACTGGATTCCTGTGCAGAACCGGCGTCATTGCTGGCATCACTAGTGGTTGGAGTAAAATCTAGTTCCAAAACTGTACCTCTTGATGCTGTCAAAGCAAAGACAATGGTTTCCTTATCAAGCTCAGGATAGTGTGGGCCATTGTTCTTAGCAGTTGGGCCTCAAATTTGTTTCTCCAGAACTCCCAACAATTCTGAAAGCTATCTGATATCTTTTAATACGTGATTCTCAAGACTAGGTCCAGAAGTAGCAACATCAGCAGTGCCTAGGAACTTGTTGGGAATTTAAATTATTGGGTCCCACCCTAGACCTGCTGAATCAGCAATCTGTGATTAAACAAGCTTTCCAGATGATTCTGATGGACAATCAAATTTGAGAACCATTCCATTAATGAATCCCTTTTCTGCTATTTCCAATTAAGAGCCCTAATTGGTCTGTTTACTGGTCAGTACTTGCCTTTGTCAGGAGCCTGCATTTTGCTCTGGTATCTACTGAAAGGTTTATATTGCATATAGTTTGGCAAATTCAAAGAAAAACTAGAAAGAAGTCAGAATATCTCTTACACAAATAAATTTCTTTTAAATATGTTTATAAAGTGAAACTGTCATAGAAGGTAGTGTTAGTGTGAATTTTTCATTTGTTTTAATTACCCAGACTATTTTAATGAAGAAATTCTTTCAAATTGTGTTTATACTAGCCTCCTAAATCCCTTGCCTTCGTCTAGGTTCTGGGAGAATTATTCCATTCAGTCACATCGTTTCTCTTGTGGCATCTAAAATTGACTTTTTGAAAAAGAAAAAGTAAAGTAGTTTTGATAATATCCTAAATTTTAAAATCTGAGTATTTTTTAGCTTGCTAATAATGGGATTGTTATGAAGTTGCATCTAAGGTGAAAGTTGAAGGAAGAGCTGTTTTGCCTTAAAATCGTATCCCATACACTTGTGTCCTAAGGTAGATCATTGTAAGGCATCATAAAATCTCAAGCTGGAGGAGATACCACAAGTTATCTCACTTAACCCACCCTTCCAAATTTTGTATTCACTATATAGAATCTCTGTCAATGGTGGTTCAGTCTAATCTAGCATCTCCAATGAGAGGAACAAATTATCTTATGAAGCCTGAACAGTTCTGATTGATTTAAAAAAAAAAAAAAAAGAGTATTCCTTTTATTGAAATGCTATCTTTCTATCTAAAACGTCTACCCATTGATCTGACTTCTCCCCCCACACACACCCAGAGTTATACCAAAAATTTCCACATGACAGTCACTCAAATATTTTGAAATGATGAACATAGCACACTGTTTTCTCTAGACCATACAGAACCTAATCCCTGAAATGATAGCTTGTACTCTCATCATGCAACAGAATTTGAAGACTGTTTGCATTTGGTCACCTTTGAATGTGTTTTAGTTTGTGTAGATACCACTGAACACATTCTCATGAAAAAATCTAAGCAATTGTGAGAAATGCAGACCCATACTCATCTTCATTCCAGATTCTATTTATTCAATTGATGCCTCCCTTAGGTCCACATTAGTTTTGGAAGCATCCACATCACACTTGATTTCTATAGAAATGACTGTCATCTAATACCTCTAAGCATTTTGCCCCCTTCAAAATACTCAGAACCTACAACTTCTTTATCCTCTGCAAGGGCAGCTGTGTTTCTGTTTTTTGTTGCTTTCGTTGTTTTGACCCAAGTACAGAACCTCACATTTATCCCTGTTAAATTTCATTATGTTATTTCAGCTCAAGCTGTTCCAACCTGTCAAGATCTTTTGGGATCCTAATTGTGCCATCCAATACATTCTCTATCCCTCCCAGCTTTGTCATCTGCAAATTTGATGAGCTTTCCCTCTATAGTTTCATCCAAGTCACTAATTCCAAAAAGAGTGAATAAGCAAGACTATGGGCACTGCCCTGAGCCTGTCAATAGAAATTTCTCTCCAGTGGATATTTATCTACAAGTCAGGTCCTTTAGTTACTATTCTGTCATTTACTATTTCATTCCATTGTATGGGCATCCAATTCACACTTCTCTTTATTTTACATGAGAAAACATGAGAGATTTTTCTAAATTAATTATTGAAGTACAAATAGCCCATGGTAAATGCTTCATCTCCAATCTAATAACTCTTTCAAAGAAAGAGATGAGGTAAATCTGTTCATTTGCTTAGTGACCACAGGATGATTCCTAGTGACTATTACTTTCTATTATTTGCTAGGGTTCTAAGAATAAATAATTCCTTTCAGTTAAATTATTGAGTCTCATGACAAAATGCAATGGCACTAAAAGATAAGCCAACCAGTAGTCTTAACATTTTTTAAAACAGTAAATCCTTTTCTTTAATTAAGTGGAAAAATACTATAAAGAAGCCAATATATAAAACTTATTTTTTAAAAGTAGAACACTTTTGATTAAAATGCCCCGAGTCCCACTGCATGAGGCTCCCCTGAAAAATCCCTAGGAAGTCTCCACACATGGTTTAAAGAGCACTGTGTTAAGCCATTTTTAGCTATTTCACCAATATGTGAATTAGTTTTAAGTCAGCTTCCTCAGAAGCAGCCAGCTGTGAGCAATGTCATAAAACAGAGGTACATTTTGATGAGACACAGGAAAGGGATACAGGACAGGACTTAAAAACAGGGGACATATCCAAACTCTCCAATTCTTCAATGGAATGGTGAGATTTCTCTTTATTCTCTGACTGACAAAACAGCCATCAGGCCAGCATATCCTTTCACATTTAAACAGTAAACTTGCTTCATAGATGAAAGAGCCTTGATATAATTACAAGGCAAACACATACTGCAATTTTTCACATTCACACTAAAACAGGAGCTTCTAGAAAGACTATGAATGAATTGTCATTGTTTGCCTGTCACATAAAGCTGATAGAGTGCAGAATATTCATAAATAATTATATACATTTGGAATTCAAAGAAAATCTTTTATACATTAATGTAGCTCTTTCATTCAATGGATATTTGAGCGCCTTCTATATACCAGGCACCCAATTTTGTACTCTGCTGAAATTCATTCAGCATCACAAAACTCTACGAGATACAAATGAGGAAACTGAGTCTAAGAGCAGCTAAGTTTCTTGCCCAAGTTTTCAAACTAATAAGAAGTGCAATCAGGACATAACCCAAATATGACCTGGTTCCAGCTCTCACTAAGCTCCGCGTATAATCAAAGAAATGGTTGGGAAAATAAATAATTGCAAAGATGGTTGAATCAATAGATGCATAGTGGCCGTCCTCCCACTTTAATCAGGCCTTTCCTCACCATGCCTGAGATAGGTGTAGAAAATGGAAGGGGAGGAAGGCAGCAACCAGGAAAATCTGTTCCCACACTTAAGAAAGGCAGATGATAGTTGCCATCCTGTAAAGAAGACAGCAAGTGCACTTCCTCTAAGTTCTATGTGCTTGAAGTTCTGTCACCTAATAGGCAGCTGTCCTGAAGTATGTTCATGACATCTGCTTTTAAATGGCTTGCCAGAGAACTATTTTCGAGATTCCACTCCTAAACATCTCCAAGGTGCCTGCCAATACTATGGTCCTGAAAACGCTAACGAGCCATTAAATCATGTTTATGTCAACGGCAGCTCTTAAGGCCTTGGTTGATTTTTTTTTCATAGCAGCAAAGGGAAAGAAACAGGACCTGCATCTGGCATCAAGACATCGCTGGCTTCCTCACCATGCCAACAAGCCCGACCTGAAGCATTTGTAGCAGTTTCAGCTGCTGCAGACCACCTCTCTGCAGCTCAGCAGATGGTTAGAGAAGTAGCCGAAGCAACAGAGGTCGTCTTAAGCTTCAGGAAATGTTGCAGGTGCTGTGATTTCCAAAAGAAAATTATGCCCAGCGTTGCCTTTCATCATTTTCTTTCCTCTCGATGTGTGAGATATTGCCTCACTATTTGTTGCCTCTGTCTGCACCTAAGGTGGGAGGAGAGCATGTCAATGAACTGGAAAAGGGGCTAAAATCATGCAAGGATAATTGCAAAGTAATTAATTAGAATACTTCTGGCTATGTTATACAGAATGCTGAGAGAACGCCATGTGTTAAGATATTTTCTACACGGAGCTTAAGATATTTCCTCTTTTGGATGTATAATTTGACCATCATATGAGTCTAGAATTTGACCTTGGAGGAGTCTCATAAGATTTGAGATCAGAGATATTTTAATGAGTGGGTAGAGAAGAGATTCTCTAAGTATTAGTATTTAGGGCTTTTGAACAGCCATTCTGCACTCAACCAAGTAGAAGTATTGATACCACTCACTCCTGGTTTTCCTCCTTCTTTTTAGGCCACTCCTTTCCTGCTCCTCATTAATTTTACACAAGGTGTCACCCTTGTGTCCTGATGCTTGTTGTTTTATGAATTCTCCCTACATGACTTCATCTTAACTCCTGGGTTCAGCTACTACCCACGTGCTGACCATGGCAAGGGTGTTCGATGTTCCAGAGCCATGTAATCAGCCAAGTCAAATCAGCAAATCCCAAGTTTATCCACCTCTCCTCCTTCCCATCCCAAATCTAGCTCTTTTTTTCCAGATTCACTCTTCTGAGAGAGACATCACACTCCACTCAGTCGTCTAAGTCACAAACCTGGAAGTTCTACTATATCTCTCCTTTCACCCCAAACCCAATAAGGCTTATCACGTTCACCACTGAACTACCTCGGGAAACTTCTTACCTGGATTCCAACACTCGCTTTCCAAATTAACTCCCCTGTTAGCAATTTAGTCCCCATTTTATTTTCTCTAAAATGCAATCCAATCATTTATCCCTCCTACTTATACAATATTTCACAGTTTCCCACAACCCTTATGATCCAGCCCCAGTGAACACCTTAGTTCCTTTCTTAACATTTATTTTCTCTATGCTTAAGCCATACTGAACTACTTACAGTTTACCTTAAGTTCTCATTTATTTTACACTTCCATGTTATTTCTTCTGTTTCTTTTCTACATAGCCTCATTACATTGAATTCCTCCCTTACAGCTGTTAACCCTACATACTGGGAGGAAATTGAATAGCAAAATGGTAAACTACATGAGTTCTGGGGGCAGACAGATGCTAGCCTCATATTGGTTGCTTGATTTTAGGCAAGAATATTCATCCTTGCTCTGCCTTTGTGGTTCTCATCTGCAAGGTAGAATTAATAGTTTCTATATTGGGATTATTGTGAGGCTGAAATGGCATAACACGTGTAAAATGTTTGGAACAAAGCTTGGTGTATTCATTGTTCAGTAAAACATTGTTGCTATTATTGTAATGATTGGCTTATTTTTTATGAGTCCCTGAAGCCAGGTATATGACCTTCACCTCCATACCACAATGCCCAGTACAAGTGACTATTCAAAAAAAATTTTGAAAGGGTTAAAATGGTATGTTTAAAAAGTAAAAAATTGTTTTGTGAAATTTATCGAGGGCATCAAGGCTTCTTTTACAAGAAAAAATTGTTAGCTTCTGCAGTTTATCACTAACTGTTTTGTTAGTGTATCCTAAAGAGCCTAAATGCTTTTATACTTTTGCAAAAGATATGCTATCTCAGTGAAACTGGATTGAAAAAGAAAGCCTAGATATCTCATGAGCCCTTATTAATTTTTTTCCCACTCTGACATTGCCTAGCAACCTACCCCAAATTCCTAAAGTTAATATATTATGCCTAGTTTTCTAATTTAGTTTATAATTTGCTTTTTAAACATTTAACACATCCTCTGTTACTTAATACCTCATTACAGAAAACAGTCTTCCCTTCTGATCAGTCTTTCTGATGATATTGCATAGATTGTATATTGCATAGGAAGATGTGTGGAAAATTAACATTCAAGGGTAATGAATCTATTCGGTAAAGGAAGAAGACCAAAGTCAACTCCCAAATTCAAAAGATCTCATAATATAAAAATATCAATCCCCTACTGAAAACATATAAAATAAATAAAAATAATATTAAGTGCTTGACATGCTGTTAAGCATATAGCAGTAGATATTAACTGTACCCAAATCCAGAGCCCTTGCCATCCTGAATGAGTCTGCAAAAAGTCTCTCCCAATTCTATGGCAATAATAGTGTTTCTGCACATTGCAGGTGCACCATTTATATGTCTTTAAAGAGCTTATTTCAATTGCTGAGGTCCACTGAACCGAAGGTAGTCAACAGAATACAATTTGTCTAATATTAGCCTTCAGTGTGTGTAATTAAGGTGTTGATGCTGAACTGTTGGTGTTTATCACATTAGCTGGAAAGGAAACAGACCTCTCCATTAGGATGTTAGATTGGATTAATCACTGATATAAAGAGCATCATAAGCAAACACTCTGTTAAAGAACAATCTATTGACTAAAACATTCATTTATTGAACAAATGCAGAGGCTCTATTAGAGTCCTACCAGCCTAATTAAATCTAAACTATGTAATCTAATTAGGATAGCTGGAAAATGCATATTTCAGATCTGTTCAAAGAAAAATTTGACAATATTTTAATAAACCTCTTGAAATAAACTCCTTATCTAAGACTGAGCTAGATGATACTAATTTTCATAATCATTGGTATCTTCATTTTCCCACTACATATATAGAGCCACACCATCAGGGTAACAACCTTACAGCACCGTAATTAGATGATGATAGCAGTCCAGTAGGTAACATTCAGGACAACTGACCAGTCATATTTCATGGTTGCCCCTAGTACTTCACGTTTTAAAGCCTCTATTGCCTTTGCTTGAAATACATTTCCTGGAAAAGCGCATCATTACCTAGTTCAATTCTCACCTCCTGTAAAACTTTTCTCCAATAACTGACAAACACTGAGCTAGTTAGTAGCTTTCTTCTTAGTAACCACGAAGCATTTGGTGTCTATTTCAACTGCAATAGTTAACAATTTGTCTCCCAATTAAACTATCTTAGTTAACTTTGCTTGCCTAGTACATAACAGAATATCAAACACATAAGGGGCATGCAATTAATATTTGTTGAGTGAATAAATAAATGAAGGAATCAATCAATCATGTTATTTCATCTTACAGGACTTCTGTTCCATCTTCCTGAAATATAGCCTGATTACTCAAGAATTTGAGGCCATATCACTCTAATGTTTCATGCCAGGTAATACCATTGAACCACTATTCCAAAGCCCAATGGTTTCAATAAGAAGCACCTGGAAATTAATTAAAATACATTGTCCAGAGTCAAAACCCCTGAAGGTCTCATTTGGTTGGTCTGGAATATGGTTAGAAATTCTTTTTTTTTTTTTTTAAA